>JADLIF010001960.1:0-14126 GCA_016648015.1 Steinernema khuongi | reverse complement strand
TTGCATGTAGGGTACCCCTATTTCATAAGCTCTTTCCAATGGTGTACTCCGCTTTTTATGAAAGTTCGTCAATCTGGAGATACAGCTGCAGAAGGGGGGTGTCCTATCTTTATTTGGCAGAGTGTATACACTCATTCTATGTCGGCACGCAAAGTAAATTGTTTACCTCGTGCTACAAATTGTTTACGCTCTCTGGCCAATTACCTCACCTGAGGTGCCACCCGCGGCCACTAGTATATCCTCCGCTCGCACCCTGACCACTCACGACGATAACACCCAAATCTGCATACGGCGCGTGAATTTTTCATCATTTCCTCGCGACGGGAGGTCGTCAGGCGACGGAAGCCACCGCGTAAGAATAGTCGCCGACTGCTACTTGAATAAACAAACGACTTCTGCTCCAAATTTGGCACTAGTCGCACTTTCCCATCCGGCTCGATTGTCCCCTCAACGGCGGGGTAATGAAGAGCGCACCATATGTTGTTTCCGGAGGTACTTGTCGCGTTTGTTTGCGAACACAACATTTGCATATGTCGGGCTGTTCGCGCGCTCCGCCGCAAACAACGTCCCAGTCGCGGGCAGAAACGAGATTACCGTTAGGGCGCGCGCTAATTGCTCGGCAGCGTTCGCTGGAAGCAATTGCTTTGCTCAAGAGTCTAACTCAATTTGCATAGTCGGATTAGTGACCGCCGACTGCACCGGACACTTGATGAGGTAGCCGGCCGAGACGAGACAGAGACATGGATGCTGGGCAGTGTCTCGGTAAACGGCAAATGGAGACTTGACGAGGAGGTTGTGTAAAGGTAATCCTATAGGAGAGCAAGACTTCTCAGAATGGACTCACAGTGTAACGCCTATTGAGCTTCAATTGAGGACAAAAGTAGCTCCTGGTAGACGTCCTGGTTGACGTCTTTTTCACTCCCAAATCTAAACTCAAATCAAATGTAACTTAAATAAATCTTCCGGTAAACGCTAAAGTCCTTTAGTCCTCTAGGGGTGCGAGAGTCCTCACAAAGTTCCTTCAGATGTTCCACAAATTTGCAGATCCGATTTTGCTAGAATGTGACATAAAAGTAGCTGCTGTTAAGGGTATAAAAACATTTATATTGCCCTTCTTAACTGGGTTGAAGCGACCCGACCCCCAGCCAAGTTTGGGTTCAGTTTTGGGTCAATATTAGTCATGTTTATTACGGTGAGTGAGACGCTTAGCTAAGACCATGAAGCAAAAGCATGTGATATTCCAGAAGTGTTAGTTCCTCAGCACATGGACTTGGCACTTTTTAATCCAAAGCTCTAGACTCGTATAACGGATATGGTACACCGGATCTATCACAGCAAATACGACATATCTCAGGAACACCTTCTTAGAATCTCCGGAGTGGACAGGTCAGCAAGCTAATCCAGCCACTCTGTATCAAACTCGCACCTCTCCTCTGACAGGACTCACACCCCCTTTGATAAATCCCTTAACGGTCGTTGTCCCCTTCTCTGGGCATTCCCACTCCCAAGTGGACTCACACCTCGCGAGTCAATGCATCTGAACTCATCGATCGGCGCACAATGTGGTTACGATCTCCGCTCGCGTTCGGTAGCATATGCGCCTTTCAAGGAGGCCTGTTGACCTCTGCAATGGCGCTTTGATCTTGTTAGCGGAGAAAAGCGCAAATTGCGCAACTTTCGAAGACGGAGAATGCTTTTGTTAGAATTTGATTTTCGAGAGTTCAGCATAAGAGGGAAAAAACTGGGCGGTTGGGACTGCTTAGGTTGAGGATGTAGCACAGCGAAGGACGAACTTGTGTCAGTCATATGAATTATGGGCACACCGTTGGCGAGGGGAAGGAGCGAAGCATTGTTTATGGTTGCATAATGCTGCTTGGTCGGGAGAAGCATTCAACCTGCAAAAAGCGGTCATGGCTTGGAATGAAATGGAAATGATATGCAAGAAGTTAGGGACCTACTTGGGAATTCCAAGTCTAGGAAATGTAAAAAGGCCGATTTTTCGATATTAAAATTACTGACATCAAAAATCGACGCGGGAACCCAAATTTTTTAGCTAGTATGATTTAGGATTTTCTAGTATAGAAAAATCGCCCTTGCTGCGACCTACAAAACGACCCATAGAACTCCACCTGTCGACCACGGGATATTAAAGGGGGGGAGGTAAGATTATTGTTAATTACGGTATTGATCTGTTCATTTCCAGCCAGGATCCGATGTAGGGCACACTCACGCTACTGCAATACTTACACCTAGGCCTATCATTCCCGTCATGTCTCATTTAAATCCCAGAGGGACTCAAGGAAAGGTTCCCATGCAAGCTATGTGCGCCAGACACGGTAGAGAGCGCCTAGCAACGGTTAGAAAAGATCTTCTGATATCTGGAAACATGGTTAACTTAAGAATTGCCTGTAGTCATCTTCTGATCAGCTACGTCCATAGGTACTGAGCGAAAAAATGATCTATAAAAGCTTCTAGGTACATATGGAGACCTATATCCTCCTAGACCTAGTCTTCATAATTCCCAACGTTATTGTTTTATGACACTTAAGATACGGTTCTTTCGGGTCGCATGGACCGACTAGGCAAGGATTCCATATAGCCTCGTTCGCAGCCCCACTCGGCCATTTGCCTCCCCAAATGAACTGCTTTGCCTCATCACGACCCTATTTACCCTCAAGCACTTCCAGACCGGCAACCCCTTCCGAATTAGTGCATTAACGCGGGGCCCGTTCGCGCGCGCCTAATTTGCATATGGCTCCTTTCACCCACACTGCAAGGGCGGCCGCGGCTTCTCAGTTGAATGTCGGCAAATGAGGCGCGCCGTCGATCTCTCAAATTAAATAATCAGATTCCGAGTTCGGCACATCCTCGCCCCGTCGTCGTCGATGGGTTATGAGTGAATCACTCCCGCGGCGGCGTTTCGCCATCGCCGTCGTTTTCGATTTCGAACTCCCGCTCGCTGTCACTCAACTCGGGCGCAGATCAGCCGCAGATATCGGCCTCGGAGCTGAGATGCCTATGGCTGTCGCCGTGGACACACGTCTCCGATGTGGCCGCTTATCGCCGCGATGAATCGCCGCCTCATGCTAATATACTGGAACTGTCCGCAATTTGACGTTTTGGACGATCCAATCAAGTGACGTCTTATCCTCAAAAAAATCGGCTTTCTTCTCGTTTTCGACGTTACCACGATACCGTAGTAATGGGCAGTGGGAATCAATCCTAAAGGGAAATGATGAGGCTAGGGTTTACAGCTTAAAAGGTGGCTCTCTTCGCCTCGTAATCTTCAAATCTGGAAGCAATGAGAAGACGACAGAAATGCGTCCTATCCCACATTTTGGACCTAAACCTCCGCAGCGAAAGTCATCGTGCCTGTCTTGCTGCTTGACTGCTCAAGTGCTTCTCGCCACTTCACACCATTCCCCCTTTGCCACTTCATTTTGTGTCCACGCTGTGCTCTTGATAAGAAGGTTCAAGATCATGTTTTTCCGTAAATTTTCCAGCATCGTGTGTGTTTGCTTCGTGATAAGTGTTTTGACGCCATTTTAGAAAGAGGCCCAATCAGAAAGGGATACAGACGAAAACATCCTCCTTAGAGTATTATGTTGCTTTCGCATCCAAATCGGAGATTATGGGCCAAAGTTATACGGATTGCTGTTTGCGGTATAATTTAAGACGCCCTCTGAGAGTACTGTATTCAAGTGGAGAAGTCTCTGATAGGAGTTGGAGCAGCTCATTTGGTTTTTAAACATCTGATTTAGTGGAGCACCTTTTGTTTTTTGAAAAAAACGCGTGAAAAAAGAGCTATAGAGAAAAATTTAAGTCCAATATTTTCTTTAGATTATGAGTAGCGGGAAATCTCACTAAAAACTCATTCGCTTCTCTCGGATTGCCTCCAACAGAGATATCACTTCATGGTCTCCCAAAGCCCGCCGCTTCCCAACGATACCATCTTCTCCAAGAACCGCGCATCTTTGAAGTGCTCAGCGGCAATTTGTGTCTCACGGTGTTCGCGCGTGTCAAAGCAATGTGTCCCGCAGCGATTGATCAAAGCACGGAGCCGCCTTAGAACTTGTCGTGAACAAGACGTGAGGGATTTGCGGAGTTGAGAGGGTCAGTGCTGGGGTTCAGGTTTGTGAAGGGACGGTTTAGAAGATTGCGGACTTTCATGAGCTGTAGTTTTCAGGGGTTTATGGTGACCGAGGAGAGGGAAGAGAAAAGGTTAACCGTAATTCTTAGTATGTCGGAGCTCAGAGGTCTGATGTTTAGAACCAAGACCGTTGGGACAGTGCACTGGTGGCGTTCCTAAATGAACCAAGACTGTCACTCCGGCCCACTTCCTGTGCCTTTCCTCTTTGAAGAAGGTGATCTCTCTCTCTCTCTCCATGTTAATGACCTTCTAGACCACTCGGTCTTCCCTGAACCGTGTTAACCTTCCGGGCAGCCTTCACCCTCCCCTCGGCCACTATATGAACTCCTTATCCCTGCGTCTTTATCCCCTTCCGCTACTTCCAGCGGACATAATTACAGCAGCGGAAAGTAGTTTTCACCTTGGCACACGCACTCAACCGGAACATATGCAAAGTGACAGTGGTGCTGACCCCCGGAAAGGCGTCGTCCGGCGCCGCCCCGTTTTCGCGCCCTCCCAAGTTGGGCACTCGGGTTGCAGGGTAATTAGTCGACGCGTGCACGCCACGGCTCGAGTGGGAAGAGGGCGTGCAGGGCCGCCCGCTCGCGCCACTCCCGCTCATGTTGCGGTGGGAATGTGCGCGTCTGCGAGATGTTCTGTTCTCCGAGGCTATTGTGCGAGGGTGTTCGGGCTAAGGGTTTGGACGCGTCATATGGTCATGCTCTTCTTCTTCTGGGGTGTAATGTCCGGTTGACAGGGAGTTTGAGTGTTAATAATTGCTTGGGAATCCCTTAAGTAAACCATTTAAACGTCTTGGCTTTTGGAGATGCAAAAGTTTAGAGAATAATGTTTGCAAATGGCAGTTAAGGGTTCATAGAATCGTCTCTTTGGCTATTTCTGACTTTCTTAAAAAGAATCTTCAGGTTCATCACTTTTCCGGGGCGTTTGAGAGTGTTCTTTGTTGGTTCTTTAGGGGGTTGGTAATACCACACCGGTTAAACACCCTTTCAACCTCTTCTGGGCAAATTTTGCAATTTTGCATTGTTTCCGTTCATCCAGCATTTCCAACTCCATAGTCCTTGCACAATGCTAATCCAACACGTCCACCGGTGTATAACACCACCACGCTTTTTGGAGCTGAAAGTTCCTTACGTCTCCAAGCGACATATCCCTTTAACATTCTTCTTTATCGATCACTCTAGATAGAGGTTATTAGCATCTTAATCCCACATTCTCGCAATCCTTATTCTAGATGCAACTTTGGACGTTCATATCTCTCCAATCAAAACTCAATTAACTCCTCGTCCCAGTGCGCCAACTTATGCGTCCCCGAGTGGCGCACCTGTGACCTCTGATGAACGCCGTCCATGCCAGAGCGACTACTCAAGCGTGTGATGTCATAAATTCGTTCGCGATCGTAACCACCTTCCTGTTGCGCTTCCCACTTCTGCCCCCTGCAGCTCGCTCGCTATTTGCATACATCTCGCTGCGTAGATTCTCCTCTGCGCTGTTTTTTCCGCTCCTTTGTTTTTCCTCTAATTCACTCGCATGCTTTCACCCACTTGACGGCGTCGCTTCTGCTGGCCCGTGGCCCCACACAAACATGGCAATTTGTCGCCCCTCTAATTTTCCGACTACCGCCTAGCAGGATGCAAAGGTCAGCCGCCTTTCGCTAACCGCTTCTCTCCCACAAAAACGGACCACTTTCACTTCGATCAATTAGTTCTCCTCATCGCCTATCAGATCGAGTCTTCGAGGTGCGAAAACGTGCCCAAAGAAAGAGGCAAGTAGCATGCGTCCAGTACGCCACACGAAGTGTCAATCTTCACACTCCCAGCAACACCGGTCGTTCCCAGGCCACCAAGCGCTCATTGTTGGTCGGCTACCGTGCGGCACGTCTTCCTCCATGCGACCAATTTGTGTACACGGCTTCTTCAAAGACGCACTATAGCCGAGATCCTCGGGCACCCTTAATCTTAATCCTTCTGGCATCCTTGTCAGCCGGGGTAATTTGAGATCGTTAGGCGGTGTGCGGTCGGGTTTCAGCTTTCAAAATCGCTTCTTCATTCCTCGCCCGCGGATGCGACCAGCACGCGTTCCTATGAAAAGAAGGATTGGTGTATTCTCAGGTGTTATTGCCAGTTTTAGCCTTTTCTCCCCTTTTTACGGGCTTATCTTGCCGTAGGGGAATTCGATTGCTCATGAAGGTGACCTGAGTGAGTTTCAGTACCATCAAGATGGTTGTACCTGCGTGAATTTCAAAGAACATGAAGGTCAAAGCTTCTTGACAGCAGCTACTTCATCTCTTTCCCGAACTCAACCCTCACAGTGGTCCCTTGCTTCATCATGTCCTAGAAGTTGAGATCCCAAAGTTTCAAGAAGGCCTTGAGTCCATATGCTCATCCTCACCTTCCTATGCTTACCCTCCAGCTTACTCTTCCCACGATCTGCATGATGATCATCCTCATCTTCCCAATTGGCGAGAAGGAGATCTTCTTCTGCCCATTGTCTACCAAATCCATCCTTGGGATGCCCTCCTAAGCCCCGCCTCGCGCTACGCACCGACCCAGGCGCCCCCTCTCCATCATCCGCTGTTACTTACGCGCTCAGGTACATGCTTCGAGTGTTTGTTTTCCGATCGCCGCGCAAACACAGGTTAGACGCTCGGCGAGCAACCTCGAAAACCCCCAGCTTATCCGAGTAGCCGACGGTCACCAGGTCCTTCCTTCTAGGACGTCGTCGTAATCCTTCGTTGTTTATGTCGCGTCTTTTTTGTTTATTTTGTACGAACAGAGCGCGGCCAGAAGTCCTCGAGTGGATCTTCCGCGTCTCGCGCGACGACCGGATTTGTGCACTCATTAGCCTCCTCACTGATTGATTGATCTTCCAGATGACTTGGAGGATATTCGCGCTCCTGGCGCTCAGTTTATTGGCCACGCATGCACATTCCAAGAAGATATGCGAGCCCATCAGCATAGCCTTATGCAAGGGCATTGGATACAACATGACGAGTTATCCGAACTTCCAAGGACACGATAGGCAAACTGAAGCCGGCCTCGAGGTCCATCAGTTCTTCCCTTTGGTCGAGGTAAGTCTTCCTGTGGCTATAAAGTGGGATAATGGGCTCAGCTAACCAATCTACAATGGAATCAAATTCTTATATATTCATTTCAGGTCAATTGCTACACTCATCTCAAGTTCTTCCTCTGCTCGTTGTACACCCCCATTTGCCAAGACAACTACGACGAGATGGTCCTTCCGTGCCGGGAGGTCTGCCAAGAAGCGAAGAGCCGCTGCGAACCCCTTATGCGAGCGAACAACTTCTTGTGGCCCGAGTCGCTCGACTGCGATCGTCTCCCCAAGATGAGTGACCAAGCCACGACAGGAACGGTGTGCGCCGCGCCTCCGGACACTCCTACTCCAGCTATCGACACGTCCGAGCCTCCGAACAACGACCACTACCCGAGCGTGAGCATCGACGCCATCGACTCACCCAAGAAGTGCGACTGTCGGTGCAAGCACCCTTTCCTGAAAGCCGTCGGCATGGACATGAAGGTCGGAAACGTCTCCGACTGTGCCTACTCCTGCCACGCTAACATGAAGAACAAGGACACCCAACAGTCCGTGAACTCGTGGATCGGATTCTGGTCCATCAGCTGCCTGCTCTTCTCCGCCCTCACCGTCCTCACGTTTCTCATCGAGATGGACCGGTTCCAGTACCCCGAAAGGCCGATCTTCTTCTTGGCTCTGTGTCAGATGATGGTGGCCATCGGATTCTTTCTCCGCTACCTTAGCGGACACGAAGCGGTCGCCTGTGACGGGCTGGCTATCCGCGGCGGAGACCAGGGCTCCAATCTGTGCATGCTCGTCTTCATGCTCACCTACTACTTCGGCATGGCTTCCTGGGTGTGGTGGGTGGTCCTCTCGCTCGCCTGGATGCTGGCTGCCGCCTCCAAGTGGTCCAACGAGGCTATCGCCAACCTGTCGCCGTACTTCCATCTCTTCGCCTGGGGTTTGCCGGCTCTTAAGACTTCCCTGGTGATCTTATTCGACGCTGTGGACGGCGATCCTTTCTCTGGAATCTGCTACGTCGGCAACACGAACACCGAGTATCTCAACATGTTTGTCATCGGTAAGTGCTTCCCTTCTCAAGCCGTGCTACTTGATGTGGACATTCCCTGTATTATCGACATTGTGAGAGTCTCGATCCTACTTCACATCCTTCGTTTCAGGGCCATTGCTCGTCTACTTCATCGTCGGTGTTCTCTTCCTCTTCATCGGCTTCCTGAACCTCTGGAAGATCCGCTCTCTCATGCGCAAGCAGCGCGGCTCCAACAACACCGAGAAACTCACCCAACTTATGTCCAAGATCGGGATCTTCACCGTGCTTTATATGGTAGTCGCCGTCTTCGTTCTTGTCGTCCTGTTCTACGAGCAACAATATCGCCCCCTCTGGGAACAGTCCAAGATGTGCTCCTGCGCCGCCAGCAACGACCGTGCTCCCTTTGAAAGTGAGTCCATTACCATGTGCCTGTCATACAGTAATCCAACTCCTTCAGGCAAGATCACCACCTCCTTCGCCTTCATCAAGACAGCCGCGATGCTGGTCGTCGGGTGGATGACTTCCGGGATCTGGATACTCTCCAAGAAGACAGCCCACAGCTGGCAACGCTTCTTCTGCTGCGGTCAGGTCCATGAGGCCGGGACCCAGATCAACTACCACGAGGCGGTGGGCACGCTGCCACACCTACCGTACCACCAGAATGACTGCAACACTCCTCTCATGTTCCAGACGACCCTGAGGCATTGCCCGCCACTCCATTCTGGCCAACTGTACCCGGAAAAAGTGTGATCTCATAGGATCCACCCTTCCACATGTACATAGTCCTCTTCACTAGGGTCATTTCCGGACATCGATTCGTATCCCATTTACCTTCTTCTTCTCCAATCGAGCTTTAAGAGTGCAACCGTGTGACGACAGAGTTTGCGCTGTGTATGTATCATATTTGTATGTATGTACTGTATACAGGGTACCATATATTATTTTATCGACAACAGGCATGCTGCCAAACTTCTTCAATAAAGAAGATTTTAATATTCTGTCCGTCTTCATGTTAAGCTGCACTTCCACTCAAACATCATGGAAGTGTTTATGAATAGAGCTGACAAAACACAACGTAGCATGGAATCGTCAAGGATTGTGATTCACCGTATGCGGATTCACTAGGCAGTATATAATACATATTAGCCGTTCTCTATCTCCATTCCCTAGACCTTCCTATCTAGGAAGACAGACGCCGACAGACGGGAGACAGACAGACGAACAGAAAAATACTCCACAATGAGCAATGACGGTTGGTCCTTGACACTTTGAGGAATCTGCACCAAACTACAGTAAGATCGGTTGTGCAAAAACAGATGTCCGTTTGCGCAACGACTACGATGGAGAGGTGCTAATTAGGGAAGGTCATGTTCGATTCACCGCGGGCGGCCGCTTGAGGAAGGAGATGATTATGAAGATCTGCACTCTGGAACATCTGCTTTGATCTGGAAGTTGAGTTGTCTCCGAAGCAGGAGAACAAGCACGCAAGCCCACTGACACACTGATAATTTGCTCGTTTAGACACAACACCATTTATCAAAACTAAATTTTTTAAATCAAGAAGGTCCAAACAGAAGAATCAGATCTTCGCGATCTTGTCGGCCTGCACCACGGGGTTCGCTTCGGAGAGCTGGCTGCGTTCCACAGCCTTGTAGTCGAAGCCGCAGTCGTGCGCCTGCTCGTAGCGGTGCTGGCCACAGAAGACTCCTCCACAGCGGCACGAGAAGCCCGTTAGACCGACGCGTTTGTTGCATGCTTCACACCTGTTCTTCTTGGGCGGAGTGGCCGACGGGGCTTCAGCCTGCGGCACCTCCTTAGGGACAAGTGGGACCACGGAGGGGACTTTAGGGGTGCTCCTAGAAGAAGGCAGACAGTGAGCTGGCTGTTTCTGGTGACTTTCGGAGCAGTGCTGCTTGAAGCATTGCGAGCAGAAGGAGTCGAACTTCTCCGAGCCGAAGAACCCACATCTCTGCACATCGTTGGGTCCATTCTGCTTGTTGTGTGATTGGTTACATGATTCCTCGCCTCTAAGCACGGGGTTATATGGCCAGAAACCAATGTACTTGCACTTGTAATGTGTTTGAGAGCATCGCTTTCCAGGATACAGTAGTCTTGGTAGCAGTTATAATATCAACGGCGTTCAAAGCCAATCACAAGCGCCTTATGTGCCTCGTAGGCTGTGAGATGAGAAAGAAGAAGAAACTGTGAAACGAATTTATCCTTAATCTACAGCAACAACTCTTATAAACTGAATAAATGGGGTGACAACATGTCAAAGTACACAGAGACAACCCCCAACAACATGAAACAAACAACAAAATAGTATCGAAGACGAAATTCACATTAGGTGAAACGAGTTTAACGGAGCGACTGGAGCAAAGCCTGATCCGCCAAGACCACGTTGCCCAACTCGGGCAGATCCTCAGCAATCACCTGAACGACGCAAATCAGATACAAGGCATACGTACCTCCACTTACCCCCTGTACAGTGTTCTTCTCCGAGTCCTCGACGAGCGTCTTGAAAAGATCTTCCATTGCAAGCAAAGGACCGTTCTTGGTGGCCTCCTCAGCCACCTCAAGCGCGTTCGGTCCAAGTTCCTTGGCTTGCATCAACGACTCAAGCATCCACAAGAAGTGGTCGTTTCCGAAAGTAGGGATGAGGCTCTCTTCCGTGTCCCACATAGAACGTTCAACGCCCGAACAGAGATGATCGTTATCAGCAAGATGCTTGCGAAGTCCGGCCAGTCCTCCAAGATCTTCCTTGCCACAGACGAAGCACGATCCGTTGTACATCTGAAATGTTAGTTTAGGATTGCCCATGTGAATGTCCATTGCTACCTTAGTGCGCACGTAGTTCAGGAACTTCATGCGAGCATAGACGTCCATCTTTTCGTCAGCAATCACTTGGAGAAGGTCGAACTTGTGGCCCTGCTTCAGATGATCAAGCAGCTCGGTGGCCTCATCGTAGCTCTCGTCACAGAACAGGCAGAGGACACGCGTCGTTCCTTCGTCGATGTTGTCCTCCTGCCACTCGTGCCACGAGTTCTCCTCTTCCTCCTCGTCGGATTCTTCGAAGGTTGGCAGCGTCTCTTCGAAATCTTCAGCCAGGACATCCAGCCAGCGTTTTCCGAGTTCGAGGTAGTTGATGATGTAGAACTTGTCGTAGTAGTTGTTCTTCGGGTTCACCTCGCGATGGTTACGCTTGCGCATATGATCCATCAAAGTGCTTCGGTCAGCGAACGTCTTTTCACAGTAGATACATTCGTTACTAAAGCAGGGATGATTACAAGCCGATTGAAGAAAATATTTACCGCATGAGCTTCTCCTTCAGATGATCGATGTATTCGTGAACGAACACAAGGTTGTCAGGCGATCCAAGATTCAGATGATGAATCATGTAGATGTGGTGGATGATTTTGGATCGGTTGCCACGAGCGGTATACCGACAGAAGAGACACTGCATCTGGAAGGTGGTGTCTTCGCGTTCGCGTTGCTGGCAAGCCAAGGCCTCTTCCAAGCGACGCATGGCCAAACGCTGACGCAGCTCTTTGTCCTCAGCCAGTTTTTCGGACATGAAGAAGTAGTAGTCAGTCCTTCCATGGTATGGGTCTTCCTCGTTAGGCACCACCTTCGGGAACACCTGGTCGACGCTGTTCTTGGCGAATCGCTTGCGCCAGTGTTCCACATAGCGCTTTGGGTCGACAATGAGCTCCATCTCACTCACAACAATATGGTGTTCATGGAGAAGATGCCTAGAATTATTAAGAATTATTCATTGTCCACCTCCGCGTCAGCAACGTACTCATTGAACTCTTCGATCATCTCAGGCAGGTCGAAGAACTGCAGGCAGCTGAGGCACATGGTGGGTCCTCCCCATTTAGGCGAGAATCCAACGGCAGGCACGGTTCCGGACAAGGTCCTAATACGGCCACGGGGAATGTTCAAGGTCGGCTTGACAGGACCGCGGGACTGTACATCTTCATCGGTGTCGCTGAATGGCTCCTCCAAATCATCTAAAAACCGGGAGTCAATCAACACGCATCATAATCTAACGTACATTCATCGCCGTAATCCATGCCTTCGCCATTAGAGTTGCAGGAAGTAGTAGATCCCTTGGTCTGACGCTTCTGCCGACCAGAAGTAGAAGTGCGCTTGCGCGCCTTGTCCT
Organism: Steinernema khuongi; assembly: GCA_016648015.1. Classification (NCBI taxonomy): domain Eukaryota; kingdom Metazoa; phylum Nematoda; class Chromadorea; order Rhabditida; family Steinernematidae; genus Steinernema; species Steinernema khuongi. The sequence goes on along the minus strand of JADLIF010001960.1, from coordinate 1,727 downwards.
TCTCGGTCTTGGTAGCATCTCCATCGGAAACACCATCGGATTTCCCGTCCTTCTCTTTGGTGCTCGTGGTCGACTTTCGATGATTGCGCGCGCTGTTGTTGCGAACTTTGTCACGCGGAGCTTGGTCTTTCTCCTTGATGTCCTTTCGCGCGCCTGCGCTCTGACGACGGGCCTAAGCAATGAATTCATTAATCACAGTTAACAAAAACGCTCGTCTACCTTCTTGTCCTTCGCCGGAGCATCGCCTCCACCGTTCTCCTTCGTTGCAACTTGATCCTCAGTTGCCGCCGCCACCGACGAGCTCTGCTCCTCGGAGGCGGCCTTCTCCACCTCTTCACGGATCACATCACCGTTCGCATTCGCAGCCATCAAAGTTGGGGGTCCAAATTGAGGCAATAGCTGCAAGTATTCATCAAATAATGATAAAAACAAACACGAACACGCGGATACGTTACACGTATAAAAACAGTCGATAAATTGCCCTGACACATGATGCGGCGCAACGACAAAAACACATGCAAACAAGTTTTAGCGAACCGAGACCCAAATATCGCTACTTTCAGCCTGCGATCTCTTCGTGCTCGATGCCACCCTCACTGTAGGTCCCGCGGTCGTCGTTATGTTCCACGTGTAAGCTATGCGCTCCCTGCCATCAGGCAGCTGCACATCACTTGTCTCTTCGTCGTCGAGATCAGCCCCACCAATCAAACATTACTTTCACGTGATCACGCGCAGCCGCTACTCTACTCGTCGCCGAGCTATCAGATCGCAACAATAACGTACTCCAGCTGAACTACCGCTCTCAGAGGAAGCGGCGGCGACGACGGAGTGGCCTAAAATGATAACGGAAAAGCGCTTGGAATTAGTCACGCGAGCATAAACGGTCTAGTCCCACTTTAAGTGAGAAAGCATGCATGTTTTACACCGGCCAATACCCGCATGAATGCGCTCATAATCTATCTGGAAAGTTTCTTTAACGGAAGTTGCTTGAGCGAAATTAGGAAGCAGAGAATTTCAGAACTGCGCAGTGACATCTAGAGCAACATTAATTGGGTATCTCCACTAGACCAAATTTCGGAAGAATAAAAGTATAGCCCCAAAAACGTTTAAACATTGCTTGCCAACACCCAAAGGCGGAGAACACAGAGAAGAACGGTCGCAACATTTTGGTTTCAGCGTACGGGCGCCCCTGGGCGGAGCACCATTGTGCCCATCCGTTCAATATTCAGAGCAATAAAATCGGCGTTACGCGTTGCCGTCGACCGAAAAAGGTTGCACCGATGCTTATTTGCGTTCCATCACCTATAAACCGTCGCCATTTTCGATGGGAAGAGTACATGCACTTTACGAGACAAATAGACGTCACGGAGAGAGACAGAGACATCGATTACAGAAAATGTTACTACGGGAAGAGGATCTGGTCTTCCGCGTTGTAAAAGAACTTTAACTAGCCGTTTCGCCGCCCTACGGGCGGCTCACGTCTAGCGCTTGTGCTTAGAGCTTTTTGATTTGTGCTAAATGCTTTTGATTTCATGAAAAATGCCCAAACCCTTGCTTTTTTCCGCTTGATTTTGCCCCTTCCCTTTGACAGTCTGACCCATGATGTCTGTCTGTCTCCCTGTCTCATGCCTTCTGCCTTTCCCTCTCCCAAGAAACCGTGACTTCGCCCTTGACAAAGCAAAATCCCTTGTCCTTTGACTTTGCCCAACAGTCGCCGTTTCGCCGCC
>JADLIF010001959.1:0-24441 GCA_016648015.1 Steinernema khuongi | reverse complement strand
TACCAAGGAGCTCCGCCACAAGCGGCCAACACCGGTTACTACGTGCCCAACCAGCCGCCTCCTAACCAGCACATGGTGGATGTGAGTGGAAGCACTTGGGCCGACATGGTCAAGAAGGGAGGCTGCAATGCTGGAGAGACGCGATCGGCCCCCACTGGTGCTAAGGAGCAGCACTGTAGCGCGGGTAATCAGAACTCGGCGAATGTCCGGTAGTGTAGTAGTGGAGGTAACATGGCTGATGAAGGTTCTTTCAGACGATACAACGGCAAGCAGCATCCGGGCAACAATGTGAGCCTGAACCAGAACGGCCGCATCAGCCAGAATCAGCAACATCGGAGGAAGCAGCGGACCGATAGGAACGTCAGTGGAAACGGGAACCCGCAGGGAGGAGACTTTGTAAGTGTATTTGGTCCTTCTCGTGTTCCGGTCCGGATTCTTATCCAAATTTTTGGCGGATTGCTTGAGTGTGACCTAAATTGAAGTTATACCATGTAGTACTCGCCCTTCTTAACGTCTACCTACCATTACAGGGAACATTCATCGCACCCGGCTCGAAACCTCAATCCAATTATGCTTCTCCGCCGTCCAACCAGTACCTTCCCTCGCACTCTCCGGTGGCCGCGATGAACGGAGGCACCGCCAACAACACAGGAAGCACCTTCAACGGCGCTCCAAACGGCGGGCAGCAGTTCAACTATCCGCCGCCCTTCTTCCTTCCCCATGGTATGGCCTATGGACGTATCTATCTACCCCTCTTCCAGGGATGAGTGTTCCTCCTCCGTCTACTTCCACGCCCATGGCGATCTCCTCGGGCAACAACACTCAGAATCCACAGAGTGGATTTAGATCCACTTGGCTGGACGAGCGTCTTCCCGCCCTTGACATGGTCATCCGCGACAACGCCATCTCGGCCCAGGCCATCGTCCAGGAGAAGATGATGAAGAACAAGAGTGGCACGGAGCAGTTCGTAGTGCCTCCGCCGAACATGATGGTCGCACCTCCTACGGCACCGGGCGGCATGCACCGCTTCATTACTCCGGTATGTGTCCCCGGACCTCGGGCTTCTTCTATGCGGTCTCCATTCCAGGGGGCGTTCGGCATGACGGCCTTCATCCCAATGTGCCCGACCGGCTACCAGCAGCATTCCTCGTCTCCTCCCCAAGGACAGTACGGACGGACCAGGCGCATCTACAACGTGAACAACGGAAGGACCCGCTGTGCCAAGCCCCTGCCGCAACATCCGTCCGACACCAGTGACAAGGACAAAGACGACCCGGCGCTGGGATCGGCGTCCGAGGAGACCATCAAGCCCGAAGAAGAAGAAGAACACCGCTCCGACTCAGGGAAACGGGAACTTGAAGTCGAGAAAGAGTAGCCTGAAGACCTGTACCTATTTTGCAGTTCCCGTGTGAAGCGTGATACGGGAACATTTGAGATTCAAAACGTACTGTCCCCTTCCTTTGTCTCCCTTTGACTCCTTTTCAAGTATTTAGTTAACAAAGTTCACCACATTGGGTTTTAATTCGCAGATTTTCATTTTCCGTTGTCTCCGTTTTCCGTTCGCCCCCTCTTATTTGTTCGTGCACGGTTATTTGGTCTTGTACATGTGAAGTGTGACCGTGTAGCATTGTGGATGACTGTCTTGTGCATATAAAGGACTTGTTGGTTCTGGCTCTTAGTACGGTCGCCATTTCATTTGAGATGTCTATTTACATTCTCTGGCTATTTGACCTCATCTTCTTTGGGTGAACTCAAGTTTGGAGAGCTCCAACCCAGACAGCCAACCACTCCATCCAAGGTTGGTCCTGAGAAGGACCTGTAAACCCCATCCGCTCGCAAAGCTCTCCTGATAGCTTGACTCTGAGATCTGTGGTGGAGTTGTCGCAACATCTTTTTTCGCTTGTTTTTGCTTCTTGTGTGCCTAGGACGGAGAATATGTGGATCTGAAATTCCTTAATCCAAACAATGATATTATGCGCTAAAGGGTGGCTCTCCTTCCACAGTTCTTATGGGACCGAATCCATCGAATCCGTTATTTTACAAGTCCACCTTTGTAGCCATTGTACTACTTATGGTTTTACCTTTTGTTTGTCACTTCCAGGATGTCGGAACGGGACGCTCTAATGGCTGCGGACGCGGAGCAGGTCCCTCCGGAATTGGCCACGAAACTGTTCGATGAAGGAGGCTTTCTTGTAAGTAGTCGCTTCTTGGATTTTCTAAGCATCTGCAGGGTGAGAACCTATAATAAGCGCGTTTCAGATCGTTCATGGCCTTCCATCAACTGCCGAATTCGGGATCGACTATAAACTCTTCAAGATCGGTCCCAAGTTCATGGGAGTGAAGATGGTCCCCTTCGGAACGCATTTCGTCTACCTCAGGCCGGACCCACAAGCCCCCTTCATCAGCTTCTTCTGGAACTGCACGCCACAGCAGATCGTCATCCGAAGATGGAACAAGGTCACCGAGACGCTGAACGATCCGGAATCAGTTGACACTCATCAGGTTAGCAAGTAGTTTGTGTTAGTCGTTCTCAGTTCTTCACTGTTCTAGGGTGACCGATTAGTGTACAGCGTCAGAACCTACGACAGCAACCTTGGTCCCTACGATTTCGAGTCGTTCAGGAACTGGAGGTGCCTAAGCACCTATATCTCTCAAAAAACCATAGCCCGCCTGAATCCAGAGAATCCTGGAGCTTACATCTACGCGCACCCGGAAGCTTCGACGATGGAGGAGGAGGTTGACAAGAACAGGCCCGAAGGGACACAGTCCTATCAAGTTGTGGACCGCCAACACCCTACGCGGTTGCGCTTCGCCGACGAAGAAGGACTCCCGAAGCTCGTGGAGAGAGAAGGTTGTAAAATAAGGTTCACTGAAGTTCCCAGCGTGACAGTAAGTCCATCCTTCCTGTCCCTCTGAATCCTTCCTTCCAGTTCGAGGAGACTATGAAGAAGCGCAGCGGGACAGATGGGTCAGAAAGACTTATCCAGTTCATGAAGAGTTGCGGTGGAGATCGCGAATTCCTTGGCGAATTCCAAGCTGCCTTTATCGCGTTCTTGATGGGCACGGTGAGTGAGATCCGTATCTTCCTGTCATTTGCTTGATCAATTGAAGGTCCACGACGCCTTCGTCCAATGGAAGAAGATCATCCATCTCGTGTGCAGTTGCAGAGCAGCTATGAAAGCCTATCCCAAGGTCTTCTCGGCATTCTTGGCCACCCTACACTACCAGCTGAAGACCCACAACGACGACTACTTCCAGGACGAGTTGTCGAAGTCAAACTTTCTTCTCTACACCCTGGCCAACCTCTTCGCCAACATATCAGGTGGGTAGCTAGATATCAGTCCTGTCCAACTCTAAACTTTCCAGACGTGGAAGAGACCCCTGAAACCAGCGAACTGAGAAGCCGAGGGAGGAAGTTCAAGATCCTCTTGGAGAAGAAGTTCAGCGTCAGTTTCGACCTCGAGGAAGAAGCGCCTACAGTAGCCTGAGGCCCTCCAAGATTCACTTATTTCTGTTCTTCATTTGTTGTCACGTTTTGAACTCTGTGTATGGCCTGTTAAGATGCTTGCTAGACTATTCTCGGCCCCTTTGATCGGCATCTGTAGACGGGAAAGAGGTGAGAAAGTCCGGTTAATAGGACGTCTGCTTTAATTGGGAAGAGGCGATCAGGGCGTTGTCGACAGATAAGATAAGGAGCGAATGTGTACTGATCATGAACGGTGTGTGGACTTTAGAGAGATGTGGGCACGTCGGATAGGAGCCGGAAGATGATGGCGCTGTATGGTCACATTTATGTACAGGGAACACGATAAGGCACTGGTGCAGATCTCTGGGATAGGATAAGGAGAGTGTTGGAGACGTCCGATCTTCCGGAATCTAATAAGCTTCAAGTCTTCCATTTCCCGTCGAGACCCGGCTCCTTGGTTAGCTCAAGGGTTGAAGTCGGCTGGAAGATCGAGTTCGATGGGTGACTGGAGACCTATGTTTTCCTTTGATAACTTTTACGATTTTGTTTTTCTTCCGTGATAGGAAACACTCTCGTAAAGTAGTACCGTTTAAGAAGACGAAAATAGCCCTGCAAAGTGCCCACTTAAGACGAGGTCAGGGCTGCAGGACCCGACCCGGCCTCGGTGTCAGAATCCTCCGTTGTAGGGCGGTTGCCGAAATGTAATTTATGGGTTTACCGAGAACGGTAGCTGGCGGCTTATCAGCGCGCCGGCGGGGACTGCAACCCTCCAAAAAGCCGAGGCTTCTGGCGGCGATAACGGAATCTCATTACGCGTCCTTTCCGTGCTGTCGTGGACTACTTCGCTCGGTTTAGGTAATTCCCGTCGAGATGAGGGAACTGCTTCGGCTTCTGTTCTGCGCTTTATGCGTCGCCGCGGTCTCCGCCGACTTACGCCCTTCCAAGGAGCGAACGGATCGCTGTAAGTGGGGCTTGTGGGCGATGGGCGTTGGTGTGATCGGAGGTCCAATTCGCTGTCCTCTTCACCCTTTTCACTCTAGCGGAGAGCAAGCTCCTTAGATCTATCAACTACTCCTAGGCTGCTTTGAACATTTCAAAGTTGCCTGAAATCTGGTTTAGGTTTAGAATACGGTAATCGTGTTAGGGTAACCCTAAAGACAACGCTTAAGTTCTTCTGTCAGGACATGGCGGAAGTCCGTAATTTGAATAAGATCTATCTCATAGCGAGTATAAGGCATATTTCATTGGCGCTTTCAGTGTTGCGCCACCTGGACGGCGCTGCCAAGGCGGTGGCCCGTGGAGAGGTTCACCGCGATGTCTACGAGGAACCCGACAGGCCCGTGTACGTCCCCGTCGAACAAAACTCGAACTGTCCTCCAGGCTGGATGGGAAGAGGATGCAAGAACCGTGAGTTCCCTTCTGATTTTGTGCCTCTGAAGAACGTCTTTTCAGCTTACTGTAACGAATCAGTGCCGATCCATGTGCACGACGGCACGGCCAACAGCGGAGACCTCATCGAGGAATCCTTCTCGGAGACGTGCTCGGACGTCTTCTACTTCCCTGTGGACTCCTACCTCCACGACGTCACCATCTACGTGCTTCAGCCAAGGAGTGACGAGTTCATCCCCCACTTCGACCTCTTCGATGCCAATGGAACCAAAGTCCAGCCGAGCCATGAGCAGATCGTCGACCATGGATACATCGCCCTCTACAGCGGCCTCACCAACAACCGTGCCCTGGGGAAGTTCCGCGTCGAGCTGAAGTCCAACTCCCAAGCGTGAGAAGTGCTCATAAGTGTCCCTCCTAACTTCTCTCCTTCAGGATGTGCATGGCGCAGGTCTACGCGCCTACTTCAGTCGTCGCCGACGGAGGATTCATCACGGACCCGCTCAGCGACAGAGTTCAAGGAACGACCACGTTCTCCAACCAGGGCATCTCCAACAACCCGGTCCAAGGAGTGCCGTCCTACTTGGCCTTCAAGGTCTCCGCCACCAAGTACCCGGCCGAGCCGGTGATGGTCAAGTTCTTCAAGGACAGCCAGCTCCACCTCACGCCTTTCAACGTGACCGGACGCTACCACTGCTCCGCCTCCAGCATCATCACGAGCCCCTACACCTGCGACGAAGACGACATCTACAACGTGAAGATCATCGGAATCGACGCCAACGGCTACTTCTTCCAGTGGACGCATATCCCTATAGGCTTCTTAATCAATAAGCTTCATTTAGACGTCTCTACGAGTTCGAATGCTTGCCACCACTTGTGAGCACCACCCCTGGCACGGGCCCTACTCCGGCGCCAACAACTCCCATCCCTCCGGCCACCTGCTTGAACGGGGGGACCATGCTGAACCCAGGCCAGAACAACGCCTCCTGCTACTGTGGAGACCTCTACGAGGGACGCCAGTGCGAGCTGAAGATCTGCTTCAACGACGGCCAACTCATCGAAGACATCTGCATCTGCGAACCCGGATACTCTGGAAACCACTGTTTGGATGGTAAGACCTCTTCACTCCCAGTACCGTAACCCAACCTTCTTTTCAGTCGTCTGCGAAAGGCCTGCCGACGGCTCCTTCGACCTCAGTAGCCGTGCCCTCGCCTTCGTTGTCCGCGGAGGGTCCTCCATGGCCAAGCTGATTCCGAGCATCAGGCAGGCTGCGAAATTCGTAAGCTGAAGCGACAGCGACGCACCTAACGCGAAGTTTCAGATGCTGACGCTCATCCCCGCCGGCAACCCGAACTACTTCGAGACGTTCATCCTCGTCGAATACCACAACCACCGTGAGTCGACTTCCAGTAAACATTCCACAAGCATACTTTCCAGAAATCATCAACCTGCTGTCGACGCGCGACCCTGACGAGTTCCTCGCCGGGATTGACAAGATCGACACCACGAAGGACGCCTTCTGCCAGGACGGCACTCTGAGCGCGATCTCCACGGCCATCTCCATGCACGACCTCATGAAGTACCCGGTAGGACCATGACCCCCATGGACAAACCTCACCCACTGCTTTCAGGACTCGCCAGTGTTCGTCTTCTCGGACGACGTTCCCGACGACAACGACCTGGTCAAGGTGAACCTCCTCAACCAGCTGTCCTTCTTCCGTGGCCAGCTGAACTTCTTCATGATGAAGGACCCGAGTGCCGGCTGTGCCATCGACAACCGCGCACCCGCCTACCGTAGTCTCCGCGAGATGGCCCGCTTCTCGCAGGGTGTCGTCGCCAAAGTCGACGACTCCAACCCGATGGAGTTCTCGTCCGCCGTGTTCGGTCTCGCCACGGCCACAATGGGGGTAGACTTCATCCACAGCAACGACTTCCTCGAATCCTGCAACAACGCGCCCAAGTTCCAGTCCGTCTTCGTCGACGACTCCTCGGACTACTTCTTCGTCATCGCCTCTGGAGGTATGTCCTCTTAGCTTCACTGAGATTTCAAGGGATACTTTAGACCAGATCAACGTGACCGTAATCAGCCCCAACCGGAAGATGCTCTCCGGCGACGAGGTGGTCAAGAGCGGCGAACTGACCATCCTGAGCTTCAACGCGGACACCACCGGGAACTACTTGCTCTCGATCTCCTCGGCTTCCGGGGGCCCCTGCCACTACCGCGTCACTGAGGCCAGCCACTACGACATGTTCTTCTCCACGTCCGACGGCATCTTCGACGACTCCAGCTCCGCGGAGCCCATCTACAGTACTGCTATATATCTCGCCCTCAGCTTACAGTACCCCTTTCAGACAAGGAGTCCCACGTGGTGGCTCGCATCAACAACATGCCCCGCATCGAGAACCGACGCCTGCAGGCAGAGGCCATGATCTGGACGAACGAGGGCCTCGAGGACAAGCGAGTGGTCCTGTTCGCGTCAGGAGGAGTCTACCGCGACTCCTGCGACTACAACATCTACTTCGGCTCGTGGACCTGCCCCAACCGCGACATGCACTTCTACATGACCGTCTTCGTCGACGACCGCAATGGGTTCACCGTCCAGCGCACCACCACCGGAGTCTGCTCAGCCAGTGAGTGAGAAGAACCGGGCCCTAATCTGATCTTTTCCAGTGATCCCGCTCCCGGTCCCGGCAAGCGGATGCCTGAACGGTGGAGTCGCGGACCCTTCGAACAACGGAACCTGCTTGTGCGCCCCCGGATTCCAAGGAGACAAGTGCCAGACCATCGTCTGCCAGAACGGAGGCTCCTCCCATGCCGCCGGTTACTGTAGCTGTCCCGCTGGATTCACTGGCAGGTTTTGCGACGTCGCCGCCTGCTACAACTACAACTACCAGGACTTCTCGCCCACCGGACGCTCCATGACCTTCTTCGTGCACAACTCCGTCTCTACCCACGACATGATCCAGGTAAGCGTGGCTGGCCATGGCTACTTTAGTGGTGCAATCCCTGGGTCTCTTGCATATGCTTCTAACAAAGAGTTTCTTAGGCCATGACGGACCAAGCCGCGCAGATGGTGCAGGACATCGCAGGCCAGCACCCCGACTGGATCAACCACTACCAGCTGATCAGCTTCTCGGACACGAACTTCACCGTGGCGGCGGACTCCTCCGACCCTATCGCCTTCGTCAGCGGACTCAGCAACATCCTCGCACACAACGGCGATGCCTCGGACAGCTGCATCGACCTGGACGTGCTGGCTCCGATGTACCAGGCGATGAAGGAGCCTTCCTTCACACGCGAAGGCTTCATCTTCGTCTTCCTGAAGGGAGTGATCAAGTCCGACTACCTCAACTACGACGACGTCTTCGAAGTGGCCGAGATCTCGCAGACCCCGGTGGGTTTCTCCTCTCCATGACTCCTCTAACCCCTCTTCTTCTAGATCACCTTCGTCCAGTTCGACTCTACCCCCTGCGGAGTCCCCTCCACGGACAGTCGCATCGGCATGATGCAGGGCCTGGCGAGCGCCACCGGAGGTCAGTACCTGCAAGCGAGCCCTGCGGACGCGGGCAAGGTCCTCCTCTCCATCCCCTCGCTCTACTCGTCGAGCCTCATCTTCGAGCAGACCATTGCCGACTGCTCGAAGCCCGTGAACTTCTACTTCCCTGTGGACTCGCAGACACAGTCCTTCTCCGTCAACGTCGTCGGCTATCTCCGCGGCACCCCCAACTACACCGCTCCGGAGACCGAAGATGGCTATATCAACGAGCTCACCCTGTGGGCGGACAGCGGCAGCCGCTTCGACTTGGTTATCAGGGACTGTGACTCGGATTGGGACGGCCACGGCACCCAGTGCTACTACTCCGCCATGGAGCCTGCCAGCTGGGACGAGGCTCGCAGCACCTGTCACCGCATGAACTCGGTGCTCGTTACCATTCTCTCCAAGGACGTCCAAAACTACCTCGATGGTGAGATCTTACTCTGGGCAGGGCTAGGGTGGCGCAGAATCCGGATCCTGGATTGCCTTCTTCTATCTCCTCTTGTTGTGTGGCTCATTCTTTGGTTTCAGAGATCGACGCGGGCATCGACTACTGGATTGGCCTGGATGACAAGAACGTCATCGGCGACTGGCGTTGGGACCAGCCCCTCGGCGAGCTCGAGCTGAGCGGATACGTGAACTGGGCCCCGGGCATGCCCACCAAGGACGCGACTAAGCGCTGCGTCTTCCAGCAGGGCAGCTCCACCAAGAGGTGGGTGGTCGACGACTGTGCGCAGAAGAAGTTGTACATGTGCGTGAAGCACGCCTACGACTACAACTACGAGCCTAACAACCTCGACAAAGGTGAGTTGGATGCTATTCTTATTCCTAATCAAAAAATTCGCTTCCAGTGCACTTGCCCCGCGGAATGTGGCGCGCTTCCATGCAGACGTGGTCCGGCAGCTGTGGAGTCAAGGTCCGCGCCCAATCGGGCATCCGGCTCTTCTCCGCCTTCACGACGAACCTTCACAACGACTGGGGCTTGCCCGAGGCCATCCCCGGTAACAAGACCGCCAACCTGATGGCCGCCCACGTCACCGGCCTCGCCAGCCCCGACGCCAACCACCCTCTCGGCAACCTCGACTTCGCCCAGATGTACATCTCTTCGGACATGAACATGGTCCTGGCCGAGGTAAGTATTTCATTGTTCTTGTTTTAATACACTCTCCCCTTCAGCCCTTCTACCATCGGGACAACTGCGCCTACGACTACATCACGCGACCCTTCGCATGCCCTGCGCCCGCCTTCCAGATCGCCGTCTCCGGAGTCGACTCCTACGGCTACCCCTTCCAGAGGATCACCGCGGCCGTGTGCTATGGCGGCAACCCGGACAAGACCTGCGAGAACGGAGGCGTCATCGACCAGAAGACCGGCTCCTGCCTCTGCTCGCCCAACTTCGAAGGCAACCGCTGTGAGTTCGCCATCTGCCGCCACGGATCCTTGGGCGCCGGCCTCAGTGACTGTGACTGTGAAGCCGGATGGACCGGACAGTTCTGCGAGATCCGTAAGTCCTCCAGATTCTGACAGCTTCTGACGAGAGTCTTTAGCGATGTGCACCCGTGACGGAAACGTCTCGAATCCCTACACTTCGGCCGTGGAGAAGACCTTTGTCTTCCTGATCGACGGATGCAACAACGGACTCCAAACCGACGTGATCAGGAAGTAGGGTTCATGGGGAAACTTTCAAGAGCCAACCGTCCTCTTCTTTCAGCGTGGTGCCCCTCGTCCAGGACATCCTCAACATCGCCCACGGCATCAACCAGCGGTGGTTCTCCTCATTCGTGGGAGTCGTCTTCCGCGCGGAGAACTCTACTACGCCCATCTCGGCCGTCCTCAACTCCACCGACTCGCAGAAGTTCCTGCAGGCGCTCCAGCACGAGCTCACCGTGCACAACGAGCAGTGCGCCTCCTCGAGTCGCGTCATGATGAACGCCGTCACCGAAGCCATGAACGACCGTCTCATCATGCCTCGCTCCCAAGCTTTCCTCATCACCGGAGGCAGCGCCTCAGATTACGGTATGTACAGCTGCCGATTACGGTGGATCCTTACAGCAACCTTCTTTAGGTATGGCCCGAGCCGCGATGAACGCCATCGCCCTGAGCCACACGGCTCTCAACGTCTTCGTCATGGGCGACCAGGCGGCACCTGGCAACGCCTCCAGCTACCGTGACCCCGAAGTGCAGTCCATGCTCTTGCTGGCACACAACAGCGGCGGTGGCTTCTACCAAGTACCCTCGTACGACCGTCTCCACAAGCTAGTCACCGGCGACATGGGCACCCTCTTCGAGAGCTACGGACTCAGCACGCGCTACGTCAACTGCACCGATTTCACCGAGTACTTCCAGGTCGGCTCCAAGACCGTCGTCCTCGCCTTCGACATCTTCGGAGAGGTATGTTAGAGTGGGGTATACAACAGTTACATGGTCCCTGTTCAGTCTACCCCGATCATCAACATCGTGAACCCCGTCGGAAACCACACGCTCTTCACGAATGTGGCCATGACCCGAACCAACTCCCTCTACTTGGTCAAGAACCAGAACCTCCCCCCAGGGCTCTGGCGCGTCTCCATCCAGGAGCAAGGCGGCCACGGAGGCTTCTGCCAGGTGAACGTGCGTGGCGTCAGCGATGAACCCATCTTCGTCGGCTTCACTCAGGACGTCGGCCAGGACGGAGGAGTCCACTCCAACCAGCTCACACTCTTCCCGGACCCTAGTAGGCCACAGACCTTCTACAGGAGCTAATATTTCCTTTGCAGTGATGCCCAATGCCATCGTCGTGAGCACGAGCTTCGGAACACCCAAGTACGTGCAGATCTTCACCAACAGCGAGCGGAAGCTTCTCTGGGCGTCGCCTCTCCTCAAGCGCTCGCTCTGCGCCTACGACTACATCTCCACTGAGTAAGGGGGTTTTCCTGGACTTGGGGAGTGGTTTAGCGCACTTTTGGTGGGACGCAATCGGACATGCTCACGAGTTGGGGATCAGAAGGACAACTAGAGGATTGGAGGGAAGGAATGTGTAGGGGCGAAAACTTTTCAAGGAGATTCTTCTGGAGTTTAAGGTCGACGGTCGGGTTACTCTATTCACACGAAACCGTCAAAAGCGTTAGAAAAGTAATAGATACACGAATGCAATACAACAAAACATAGCCTTTCCTCGAGCATCATATTAAACTCTATTGGATCGGCACTGTCCAGGACTGTTTTGCACAAGGACAACAACCGAGCACGAGCTCCTCTCCACGGACTCCAGCTCCCTTGGCGTTATCGAGTGCTTCGTTGTGACACGAGCACACTATTTCTAGCTGGTCGTAAACGACACCTCATAAATTTCGGGAATGCTCATTAACGTGATCGCATTGCCTTTATCAGCGGTGCTACTGTACACGGCGCTGCAGTGTCGGTTTCCCACCGACTCCCCGTGATTACAAGTGATTAGGCGCAGAAGCGTCCTTAAGTGGTGATTCATATAAGGAATGCCGCAGGGTACGGTAGGTGGACATACCAAGACAGGTGACTGGGAATCGGGATTACAGAAAGGGACATGATGAAAACAACTACATACGACTGTCCCATCGACCGAAGGACTCTAACCCACATCCTAATGGCCCTACTTCCAGTGTCTTCTCGTGCCGCGCCCAGGAGTCGCTCTCGGTGGCCGTGGACGGCGTCGACGACGACGGCGAGCCGTTCCGACGCATCCTACCCGTCCACTGCATCTGAGCAGGCCTTCTAGTTCTTCTTGTTGCTCGTGTGAATTGATGCACACCAATAAATTAATTGGCTTATCACTCCCGCGTTCAACGCTAACAGAAAGGGAAATGTGTGTCTTCTTTGGCGCACTGTGCACCAAAGTGTGCTAACGTGTGCCGTTACTACTGGCACAGGAAAACTCCTCTTGTCAGAAGCTTCTCAGTTGTAGATCAAGAATCACATGGAAACGTGATAACAGGGTTCATTTTCTGGCCCTTTCGAGGGTTATGGCTCTTGTTGGGTATCTGTTGTCCTGCTTACGAACTGTCCTATAAACAACAAAGCGAGTGAGGGAAAGGAGGGGAATAGCCAGAGGCCAGAGCTCCGAAGCTATTGACCTTCAGCGACGGAGCATCGAAATCCGATTTTTCGATTCCTACACGTAGGTCCAAGGATTTCGCCAGCTAACTAATACAACATTTTCTTCAGGGTTCACCCTCACGGTACAAAGGCTTTACAACTCCGATTGACGACAAGCTAGCCGGATTTCAAGTTTCGAACGCAAGCAAACTCTGGGACCAACAAACGGAAACCTCAACCTCCTTATTTCCTCAGAATCATCCCTAGATCCCTACTGTATCCTAGCCGCACCCTTGTTTCGATAGCACAATCCTCGGTGAGCACTATCTCCGAGGGGAACCGGAGACCGGCGCTCCGCGGCTCCACCCGAATCGGAAGCTTGCAACAGAGTACACGCGATAACACCACTGATAAGGCCAATGCAATTAGCGGCGGAGCCTCCGACTCCACTTAAGGACCGCCACCGACCACCCGATAAGCCGCTCCACTCGCCCCTTCTGCCTCTTCTCCTTCAGTCGCTTTCCCCAATTAACGTCTTCGTCGTTTCAGGTGACCGACCGGTAATGAGGCTCCGGACGCTTCTGCTTCTGGCGTTCTGCGTCCTCGCGGCCACCGCCGAATCGCAGCGAGATGACCGTAAGTTGGACTCCCAGTTTCCTCCCAGCGATTTGGAAACCGAATTTCGAATCGAGTCGAATCCCGTTGAAATTGATTTTGTATCTCCGACTCTCAATTCGGAGCGATCCTATAACTCGAGCCGCTCCGAGTATTTCACCCTCAATTGGAGTCAAATCCAGCTTTTTCCATTCCATCCGAAAGTCAGCCTAATAATCCATCTTTCAGAGCTCGTCGACGCGGAGGAGAGCCACGTGCTCGAGTACATCGAGTCGCCCGCTGGTGAACAACTCGCCGTTTGCAAGCCCGGATACACCGGACCGAATTGCCAATACCGTAAGCCAGTGGTGTCTTGGCACGTTCCTTCACGTTCCTTTCAGCGATCTGTACCAAGTCCCTGCCCATCAACCGTCACTCGGGAACAGCGCCTCCGGGCGAACTCATCGTTTATGGATTCAGCGAGCACTGCAACAGCAACTTCTCCCTGCCCATCGACGGCGAGATCAAGGGAGACGTCACGGTGAGCATCGTGGCCGGCTTGCCTAGCATGCCCGGCGCTCTGCTCTTCGACTCCAACGGAAAGGAATTTCTTCCAAACTCAGCCAGTACCCCCGACACAAACCAGTACGTGGGCGTCTTCCGCAACCTCGTCCCCGGCCTTTACACCGTCGTCCTCTTTAGCTACGATGACGCGTGAGTCCCAATTTAAGGTTCTGTTCCTTAACTCCTCTTTAGCACATGCTTCATGTCCGTGAACGCGATCTCCTCGCTGACCGTCGATGGAGGCTTCGTGACGGACATGCGCGACGACAAGGTGCAGCTTGGAATCCCCAGCGTGCACCAGGGCATCACGCGCTACCCGAAGGAAGGCGTCTCCTCCTACTTGGCGTTTGTCGTCAACGGCGAGAAGTACCCCGGCATGCCCGAGACCGTCACCTACCTCGAGGACGGAATCCCTGTCAACGGCACCTTCAACGTCATCCCACGCTTCCAGTGCTCCGCCAGCTCCATCGTCTCGCGCGCCTACGAGTGCGGCAACGCCGACGTCTACATGGCCATGGTACCGTACTCCAGTCTTCGACGCCTTATCCTTCTCATTTTAGTTCAAAGGAACTGACCAGGACGGCTCTGCCTGGCAACGCATCTACGAGTTCTCCTGCGATGCCCCCATCTCTCTCACGACGACTCCCGCGCCCACTGGCCCCACTGCGCCTCCCACGCCTGCTCCAACCTTCTGCGACAACAACGGACTCCTCCTGAACCCGGGACAGAACAACGCCACCTGCTACTGTGGCGCCTACTACACGGGCAGTCGCTGCGAGTACAAGATCTGCTTCAACGACGGCAGCATCGACCAGATCGGCAACTGCGTGTGCCCCATCGGCTTCCAGGGCGAGCACTGTACCGAGATCGTGTGCCAGCACAAGACGGGCACGAAGTTCGACACGCGCCATCGTGCCTTCGTCTACGTCGTCCGAGCCTCCAGCTCCATGAGCCAGCTGAAGGACCAGATCGTGAAGGCAGCCATGGAGTCGCTGGCTTTCTACGAGAGCACCAGCGCCGGCTACTTCCAGTCCTTCGTCCTTGTGCTCTTCAACAACCACAGTAAGTCGTGCCTTTGAGGCCTACCGTAACCCACTCGTTTAGAACTGATCTTCAAAGAGAGCTTCGACCAAGCGAGCGACTTCATGACCGCGCTCAACGGCATGAACTTCACTCAGGACAACATGTGCCAGGACTCTGTGTTCCAGACGCTGCTCGACGTCATCTCCTCCACGGACGCCATGTACTACCCCCTCTCGCCGATCTTCGTCTTCTCCGACGCGCTCCCCGACGACAGCGACACCATCCGCATGGATCTGGTCACCCAGCTCTCGCAGTTCCGCGGACCTATCTTCTTCCTTATGGCCACGGACCCGAGCAATGGCTGCTTGACCGACACCGCCGACGTGGGCTACTCCATGCTCCGCCGGGTGGCCCAGTACTCGCGCGGTCTCGTCACCCGTCCCAAGTTCAACGACACCAGCATGGTAAGATCGCGGAAACCCTCTCTCCTTCTTATCTCTTTCCCCTTTAGACCGCCGTGCTCATGGCCCAGTCGATCAAGGAGGCCGACAACATCCTCACCAACGACTTCCTGGACACGTGCAACAACGCTCCAAAGTTCCAGTCGGTCTTCGTCGACGAGAGCTCCAGGAACGTGTTCATCCTGGCCAGCGGAAGTGAGTCGTCCTTCCCCTGAGCCAAGAGCCAACATGGTTTCAGACTCCTTCAACGCCACCGTCATCAACCCGAAGCGGACCATCGTCAACCCCACCACGGTGATTCGCTCCGGAGACTTCTACCTCGGTGAATTCCCCGCCGCTGTCAGAGGTACGGTAGCTGAAAAGGAGCTTCTCAAACTCTATTTGTAGGAAACTACCTCGTCAACGTCGCCACCGGTGATGGCTCCGCCTGCCAGTACCGTATCCTGGAGAAGAACAGATACGAAGTGTTCTTCGGAACGGCGCACGGCCTCGACGACGACTTCAGCGCCTTCGACCCTGTCTTCAGTAAGCCCTGGGTCCCGAGGAATTCTGACTTCTTGAACCTGTTCCAGATCAGTCGTCCGCTCTGGTCGCGCACATGAATGGAATCCGCTTCCGCGACACCCAGAATGTGTACACTGAGGCTACGATCTGGACCAACGATGGTAAGGAGCGGAGATGAGATTACGGTAGCCGACCATGGTTTCAGCGATGAACTCCGACAAGCGCGTCGTCCTCTACGCGTCCAACGGCTTCTACCGCGACGGCTGTGGCTACAACCTCTTCTACGGAGGATGGACCTGCCCCTACAGAGACCTGGTCTTCTACATGACCGTAAGTTAAGACGTCCTCCTCCCTAATCTGAGTTGATCGTTGTAGCTGTTCGTGGACGACCGCGAAGGACTCACAGTGGAGCGCACCATCACGGGCATGTGCAGAGCGAACGCCCCCGTCGTGAACCCCCCTGGAGGCTGCCTCAACGGCGGAGTGCCGAACACGTCCAACAACGGAACCTGCTTGTGCGCCCCCGGCTTCCAAGGAGACAAGTGCCAGACCATCGTCTGCCAGAACGGAGGCTCCTCCCACACGGGATACTGTAGCTGCCCTCCTGGCTACGCCGGCACCTTCTGCGAGCAGGAGGCCTGCTTGGAGAGCAACCCGAACGCCTACTTCGGACCCAACTACAAGTCCTTCTCCTTGTTCATCCACGACACCCTCTTCACGCGCAGCGCCATCAACGCGATGCTGGACAGCACTCCTCGTTTCCTGCAAGGCCTCACGCACCGACACCCCGAGTGGATCGTCCACTACCAGCTCGTCCGCTTCAACGACACCGGTAAGTGGTGGTGGTAACTGACCAGATCTGAAGTCGCTTTCAGCCTACGAGGTGCTGGCCGACAGCGACAGTCCGTACAAGTTCGCGGACGCGATGGCCGGCCTCCGCGACCGCAACGAGCGACACATCGAGTTCTCCTGCAAGGACCTGAACATCCTGGCGCCCCTCCACGGAGCCCTCAACAGCACGGGCATCAAACCCGCTGGCCTGGTGTTCGTCTTCGTCAACGGACTCATGAAGAGCGACCCGGTCAACTACGAGAACCTCTTGGAACAGACGGCGCTCACCAAGATCTCGCTCAACTTCGTGCAGATGGGTGGCAACCCGTGCGGTGAAAGCCTCTCCAGCCCCGGCTCCACCATGATGACCGGATTGGCGGCCGTCTCCGGCGGAGAGTACATCCAGGCGATGGGCATGGACGCCGGCAATGTGCTCCTCTCCATCCCCACCCTCTACCAGAGCTCGCTCATCTACGAGAACTACTTTGACGACTGCTCGGCCAAGGAGTGCGCCATCTACTTCCCTACCGACTCGCAGACCCAAGCCTTCACCGCCAACATCATCGGTGACGTCAAGGGCAAGGTCAAGTTCACCTCTCCTGAGCCTAGTAAGTTACCCTTTTCATTTGGGTTCAGTGGGAAACTCACCGCCCCTATTTCAGAGGTTTCCGTCAACCCTGTGGACCTCTACAACAGCGTGGGAGTCGCTTCTCGCATGCAGCTCATGACCCGCGCCTGCGATGACGGCTGGCAACAGGCTGACGGTGGCATGTGCGTCAAGTACATCGGCGATCCGGTCAGCTGGGATGAGGCCCAGGAGTTCTGCTACAAAAGCCGCTCCGACCTGGCCGTCATCTTCGATAAGAAGGAGCAAGATACCATGGACAGTGAGTCACTAAATCCGAAGCCTAAAAGACCAAAACCGATTCCGCTTTAGTTCTCACCGCCAAGGACTACTGGATCGGCCTGAACGATGTCGACACCCTGGCAACATGGACGTGGGGCACTCACAAAGACCGCCACCCGCTTACGGTGAGTCCCTAGAAGAGGAGTCCAAGTTACAAGGGTGCACTTCAGCTTAACCAGACCGGATACACCCAGTGGGCCAACGGACAGCCCGTCATCGACGCCGCCAAACGCTGTGTGTACCGCCAGAAGAGCAGCGGATGGGTCGTGGAAGACTGCAAGGCCCAGAAGCCCTTCATCTGCGTCAAGGCATCTTGTGAGTGTCCCTAGAATATGACCAGAAATTACCCTTCTTCTTCAGATGACTACAACTACTTCCCGGGAGCCGAAGGAACCAGTAAGTCCTCCGCACATCATGAAGTGTCCTACGCATGCTTCTTTAGGTAAACTGCCCCGCGGCATGTGGAAGATGGCGGTGACCACCTACGAGGGCCCGGTGCTGGTGAAGATCCGCGCCCAGTCGCACATCCGCGTCTTCCTACAGTACACCACGCGTCTCCACAGTGACTACGGAAGCTCCGTGCTCGCGGCCGGCAACACAAGTGAGTCAGAAGGGCACGATGGCTTTGCTCAATACACGACCTTCTTCAGCGCAAAACCACATCATTGCCCACGTGACGGACATGCGGGCGCCCTCGGACTCGGCCAGCGTCCCCACGGGAGCTCTCCAGTTCGCCCAGGTTTACACCAACAAGAACATGGGCATGCTGGCTGCGGTGCCCTTCTACCCGCGCTCCAACTGCGCCTACGACTACAGCTCCCGGCCGTTCCAGTGCCCCGCTGCCGCTCTCTCCATCGTGGCTTCGGGCGTGGATAGCCACGGCTACGAGTTCCAGCGCATCGTGCCCGCTCTCTGCTACTCGAGCGACCCGACGCACAGCTGCGAGAACAACGGCTTCTTCGATCCCAAGACCCAGCGCTGCATCTGCTCGCCGAACTTCACCGG
Organism: Steinernema khuongi; assembly: GCA_016648015.1. Lineage (NCBI taxonomy): Eukaryota > Metazoa > Nematoda > Chromadorea > Rhabditida > Steinernematidae > Steinernema > Steinernema khuongi. The sequence continues at coordinate 6,114 of JADLIF010001959.1, read as the reverse complement.
CGACCGTTGCGAGGTTCCCATCTGCCAAATGGGCTACTTGACCGGAGGCCTCTCCTGCGACTGCTTCTACGGCTTCAAGGGCCGCTTCTGCCAAACCCGTAAGTCAGAGCCTTGAGATTCAACGTCCTCTATGACCCATTGCAGCGATGTGTTACAAGAACCACGAGAACCCCGTAGTGGACACGCCTTACAACAAGACGCTCGTCATCGTCTTCGACGGAACCGCCTATGGCGCCGAGACCAACGTCATCCAAAAGTGCGTAGGAGATAATAAGGAAGAGCCGAGAATTCATGAGTGTACTTTCAGCTTCGCCGGCCTCATGAACGCCATCATCACCAAGGCCACAGCTACGAACGGACAATGGTTCAGCAACTTCGTGGGCATCGTGTTCCGCGACCCTAAGGCTCCTCAGTTTAACAGCCAGATCATCTCCACCCACAACTCCACGCAGTTCATCCAGGCGATGCAGGCGAACCTCGCCCAGAACGCCTACACCAGCACCTCCACCGACCGCACGCTCTTGGAGGCGCTCACCAAGGTGCTCCAGCGAAAGGAAGTGGCCCCGCGCTCGCAGGCCTTCCTCATCACCAGCGGACTTCCGAGCGACTTCTCCCTCGTCAACTTCACCATGGAGATCAATGCCAGGACGCACACCTACGTAAGTCAGCTCATCCGCTCTTCATTGGAGCAACCGTCTACTTCAGATCAACACCTTCATCATGGGCGACCAGGGCTTGCCTGGCAACAAGACCGATGACCCCCGCGCCGAAGCGCTCTACCAGGTCACATTCAACAGCGGTGGCGGCATCTACCAAGTCCCCGACTTCTCTAGCCTCAAGAACTTCATCACGGCCGACGTGGGCACGCTCTTCGACAACTACTACATCACCTCGCGCTGGAGCCGCAACTGCTCCGGGCTCTACGAGTACCTGGACGTCAGCAGTCAGAGCTCCGCGCTCGTCTTCGACTTGTACGCGAAGAACGCCGTCGTCCACGTGAAGGACCCCCTCGGCAATGTGTACACCGACAAGAATGCCACCACCATCAGCACCAAGACGAACAAGTTCATGATGCTCAGCAATAAGAACATCCCGCCCGGCATCTGGCAGGTCAGCGTGGACAACCACGTGACCAACCCCGGCGCCTGCCTTGTCAGCGTTCGCGGCGTCAACACCGCGGATACGGTAGCCGTCGCCTACACCCAAGACATTGGCACTGATGGTGGCCTCCACTCCGATCTGTACTCGCTGGATCCTTTGTCCGGTAAGTGTCCCGACACAGCCCTCGTCCCAACACACCGCACCTTAAAACGGACTTCCTCATCGTCCCCCTTCTAGAGCAACAGAACGGCGTCCTGGTGAAGTCGAACTTCGGCCAAGCCAAGTACGTGCAGATCTTCAGCGGAAGCGACCGTAGACTCCTCTGGGCGTCGCCTCTGGTCAAGCGCATCAACTGCCACTACCAGTACATCTCCGTGGAGTAAGTACCCCCTCCATTCAACAGTCCTGACCCTTCCCTCTTGCAGCCTCTTCGTCTGCCCCACCGACAGACTGGTCCGAGTAGCCGTGGACGGCGTCGACGACAACGGACACCCGTATCGTCGCGAGTTCACCGCCCACTGCGTGTGATCTAGCCAGCCTCTTGAGTTGTCTGTATCAGTAAAGTTCCTAAATAAAGTGTTGTAGCCTCTATTCCGTGCCACAGTTGTTTCTGGTTTACGAATGAGTTCAGCATATGGCGGTCACACAGTGTGACGAGGAGCATGGCTGTGAGGTCCGACCCCGAAAAGACTGTGGAGGCTACCTATGTCCCGGTGTTTCTCTCTTCCTCTGTCTCGTCTGCCACTTCTTCTAGACATGTAATGTCTGCAGTCTGCAGACACGCAGACAGTGGTCCCAGTTTGCAAGGATCCGCTCTCATTCGCAGGATCGAGATGGACGGTCGCGGTGAGTCGCCCTTCATTCCTTTGTTCACCCTTCATATCCTCCTTTCAGATATCCAACGCTGCGCCGAACTGGAGTCTCAGCCGGGAGGTGACGTCGCTGCCGCCTCGCTCGCTCCTCAGGGAGACGCCCGACCCGGCGGCGTCCTCACGAAGATCGAAAGCGCGAAGGTGGACGAGGGAAGGCCGGCCAAGCAGGCCCAATTTGTGAGTTCTATTTTGACTTTTCCATCTCTAACTCCATGTCTTCAGGCCGTACCTCCGCCCTCGATCCACACGGACACGAACGCGCTCGACTACGTGAAGGCGGACGGGCTACCGAAGAACTCACTGGCGCCCGAGCGACCCATGTGAAATGGATTCATGTGGACTTCTTCAAGAAGGAATAAAGTCATCGACAGAACCCGCACGACTTCTGGCAGTTGGCCTTCATCCATCCCAGTTGGTCGGGCGTTTGGCAGAGGCTCTTGACGGCCCACGCGCCACAGTACACGTTCTTGTCTTCGCAGCCTGAAACAGCGAGCTGGGCTGGTAAACGACGTCCTAGATCGACCGGCTGTTACCGTTGGAGCAGTACATCGCGTTAAGGAGTTCGACGTCCCGGTCACTGAGCCCCCGCCGCTGTCCGATGACGGAAAGGAAGCGCTCGGACTGCTTCTTGGGCACGATGGACGGTTTCAGTGGGTTGATGCTGGCCACGAAGGCACTGTAGTGCATAATGCTGTAGTAGTCGTAGGGGACGCCGTAACTGCAAAGGAGAGTCTAAGGTGAAGGAGACAAGCCAGAGCAAACTGGCACCTGGTGAACTGCTTGGAGTCCGCCTGCACGAAGTGGTCGTAGAGCTGCGGGTTGATGTTGGACCAGTCGATGGTGACAAAGTCGTCTCGGTCGCCACGGAGATGTTGGTGCGCTACGCCGAGCGCGTGCATCGTCTCGTGGATGGCGATGCCCACCGGGTTCGGGCAGTTGAAGCTGAGGTAGATGGGGTTTGCCGGACTGATCCGACCCACGTAGCTGAGGCCGCACCTGGAAGCGCGTCTGTTCTACGGCCTGCTAGCTCCTACTTACACGGCGCTGCTGAGGGTCTTCACGTAGTAGAGGAACGTATTGTTCGGCCTGTTCTGTGCAAATTGGAAACGAATGCACGTATTCGCCTCGATCTGGGAGAGCGCCTCCTTGATCTGCGTCTTCTCTCCCTCCACTGAAACAGAGCGGGTCTTAGGAAGTAGTCCGCTCCAGGTAAACACAGCAAAAAGTGACCTTCTAGAAGGTTAGCCTCTCGAGCAGTGTTGCGAACTTACAGATGTTAGGATCGAAGGAGTAGACGATGGGCTTGCCCTTCTCCCAGGTCTGCGTGGGAAAGCCCTCAAGGAAGATGGCGTAGCGTCTCCTTCGCCCAGCCACGCGGAGCTGCTGGAGCAGGGCTCCTGACTGTCGCTCTGTGAGCAGCACGTCTTGCTCGAAGGTTCCATCGTTGGCCGGGAGCACTCCGCCCAGCCCGGCGCGTCTCAAGAGCTCCTGCTTCACCTGCTGGATCTGGTTGAGCCGCGTCTCGACGACGGAGTTCACGTTGGCTGAGGGGTCGAGCTTTCCCAGGACGGAGACCTCGGTCTTGGCGACGTCGGCGCGTCGCGAAATGTACTCCGGACGCGTCTCGTTGCACTTCACCTTCCCATTACACGCATTCTGGGATCGGATAAGGTCGCGAGGATGGAGAGGGGACCGACCTGCAGGAGGACGCGATTCTCGGGAGCCAGTTCCCCCAGCTTCAGAGGACTGAGCTGGGAGAGGAGGAAGGAGGGAACTGTAGTCTGCAAAGAGAGAATTGAACGTCGCCGTCTATCGAGCGGAGGAGCTGGCGGCCCGTGCGGGACCGACCCTAGCGGAGCAAACGAAGGAAGCGACGGCGGAAGAGGCCCCGAAGGTCCTTGCTGGAACTAAAAAAGACGCATCCACGGATGTGGTAAAGAATCCACTGCAAATGAACCCAGCAGGTGAAACAAGTGATCTCCTTCTTGGACAGCTACGGTTGCCCTCACGACTTCCGGGTTTTTGGACCACTTGCGAGTGGTTATCACACGTATCCAGCCCTCCCACCGATTGAAGCAGAAGCATATATAGTTCCCCTACCGTAGGAGGCGGAGGAGGTGTCGTCGTCGTGGGAGGTGGCGGCGGAGGGGGTCTCGGCGCGAAAGTGGCGGGTCGAGGTGGGGGTGGAGGAGGAGATTGGATTCTCTGAGGAGGGGGAGCCGGCTGCGGCGTCTCCATCATCATCTCCGGTCCGCGTAGAAGTTTTCTGAAGAGTGGAGTTAACGCCACTCTTGGGCGCTCCAGCTTCTGACCTACTGGCATCGAGGCGCGAAGATGTGGTTGAAGCAGAAGCGTTGGATTCTGCGGAAGACCCATGGGGGCACGGAACTGGGGTCCTGGTTAAATTCGTCCAGCATCTGTTGTATCATGCCCGGATTCGGTCCGAAGGCCCAGGGAGGCGGGGGAGCCCACCCCCATTGCTGGCCACTGGCGAAGGCCACCAGGAGAAGAAAGGGTGCCGCGGCACGCATCGAGAGCGAGAAAGTGGGAAAACACCTCGGCGAATGCTCGGAGCACTATTTGGGTCGCGTCGATTGCGGCTTGTCGATGAGGTCACCGCAAGAACTTCTGGTTTGCGCGAGCTCGGCGACTTGGAAGAAACAGGTTCGCGGAAGTGGCGGGACGGTGCTGTAACGGGTTACGAAGGATGCGGACTCGAGTCGAAGGCGAAAGAAAAGGAGCAAGGCTGAAAAGGGCGACTGGTTGGAGGTTCTCGGTGAGTGTAATGGAGCCCCGAGATGTGATTCACAGATTCGCCGAAAACAAAAAGGCGACTAAACAGAAGCAGTGGCTCAAGACTGTCCAATGGCCACTTGAGAGGTCCAGAAGGTCGTTGGAGAGCCACAGAAGAGCCGTCCCAAGGGAGCATTTTCTTTGTGTCCCCTTCTGTTCAAAAACACAGAACTACCGGAGTCGTGGACGTCATTCTCCCCGGTGGAGAAGCCTTCTCTTGGAGGATTCAGTCCTCGAAGCTTCGCGCCTTATCCTGGCCAGTCAGTTCGGATACAGTGAAAGAAGCAGCTGTGACTGGGAACTCAAGAGTGACTGGGAACTCTCGAAACGACTGCCCTGAGAGTCTGACCACAGACAACGACCATCCAGAAGGGCTTCAGATTTTGGAAGGCCAGATTCCAAGGATGAGGGCGGTGATCCAGCGAGTGCTTCGAGCGAGCGTGGAAGTCGGCGGAGAGACGGTAAGTAGCTTTGGGCCGAGTTTGTAGATTTTGTTCTGTTCGAGTTGGAACAGATTCTAGCAGACAGAACCTCGCAGCGGCGATCTTCTTTTGCCGAGTCGGTCGAGGGAGCGACTTGAGGAGTGCGTAAATCGCTCTCCGTGGCCCCATGGAATTGCACGAAGCAGTTTTGACTCCAAGGAGAAGCTGGGATGCGCTCTCCTTTAGTTGTTCCCGACGACATGGAGCTTTTCAGGTGTCCTCCATTAATCGGGGCTTCTGCGTTTTAGTAGGCATCCAGAGTGGAGACAACGACGAAGACGTCGAGTATGTCGTGCGTAAGCTCCTTGGAATGCGCCTCTTCCCGAACGAAGACAGCGACAAGCGCTGGGACAAAAGTGTTAAGGATCTGGGCTTGGAGATCCTCTGTGTGAGTCAGGTACGTTCCTTCCTTTTACATAGGTTCAAGCTGATGAGCCTCTCTCTCTTTCAGTTCACGCTGCATGCCACACTGAAGGGAAACAAACCCGACTTCCACCGAGCCATGGCGCCTTCAGAAGCACCCGACTTCTACGCGAACTTCTTGGCGCAGTTACGCAAATCCTACAAACCGGAGCTGATTAAGGTATTTCCTGGGTCCTGGGAATGGTGATTACAAAATCCGAAGTTTAGGATGGAAGGTTCGGCGAGATGATGAATGTCAGCATCGTCAACGATGGCCCCGTTACGATGATGATCGACAGCAAGAACCGTAACTTGTAGCTTTATTGTGGCTTTTGTTATAAACTTTTCGTTTGCCGTACAAATTGACTTCTTTTCGACCCCAGGTCTACGTGGGAAAGCCCGGAAGGAAAATGGCCTAGCGCCTCCTTCGCCCAGCCACGCGGAGCTGCTGGAGCAGGGCTCCG
>JADLIF010001958.1:0-50963 GCA_016648015.1 Steinernema khuongi | reverse complement strand
TCAAGCGCACTTAGAACTGACAAAAACTCAACGAGCATTCTGCAGTTTTCCTTGGCCATACCAGGCTCCGCGTCGGGACCAGAGAAATGCGATGCCAAAAGGGCGTTTAAAATGGCACTCGACTATATAGTGGTTGTGCCTTGTCGCGTCCCTTGAAATTTGCTCATGCCGCGCACTTAACGCTCACCTTCCTCCCACTGATTCGTGCTCCTCACAGATGTCGTTCAATCTGGAAGACGACGACTACGCATCGGAAGACGACGAAGAGTACGTTCCCGGAGCAGGTGGGGACGATGAGGACGACGACCTAGACGAGGAGGACGAGGACATTGAAGATGAAGAAGTCAGCGAGCAAGAGAAGGTCCAGAAGAAGGAGTCGAAGCCAGCCGCCCAGCATAAGGAGCACGACAAGGAGCGCATCGACCAACTCTGGGCCGAGTTCTGCGCCGACACGGACACTCCGACCACGTCGACCGCCAAGAGCACCCCGGCACCTGCAAAGTGAGTCCTGTCTGTTTGTCTGAGACTGTCTGCTCCACGTATCCGAGAAACCTTCGTCTCGCACGATCCTGAAGTCCTCGTTTCAGCCCGGTTCCGGTGACCAATGGTGGTCCGGAGGAGAAGGTCGCCAAGCAAGTCGTGGACGACTTGTTCGGAGAAGAAGACAGCACGTCGGCTGTCCAGCAGCGACCGGCGGAGCAAGTCGCCGAGGAAGTCAACGTGAAGAAGGAGCCCGTCAAGAGGCCAGCTGGTCTCGCGGGAGCCCTGGGCGGCCTCAAGAAGAAGAAGATGTCCGTGCTGGACAAAAGCGACCACGATTGGAATCAGTATAAGCAAGAGAAGGGAATTTCTGTAAGACAAAACTCCATTTCCTATCGTATATCGTGTAATTCAGGAGGAACTACAAACCCACAACAAAGGCAAGGACGGCTACATCGGACGAATGGAGTTCTTAACCCGGGCGGACCATCTACAGTTCGAGAAGGAGAAAGAAGCCCGGAAGACTGCCAGGAAGAATTAGCCCCACCTCGTCACCAATTTGTTCTCATTTTGTGTTTGGCAATAAACGAGCTACCAAGTATATCGGATGATGCGTTGTTAATAGTCACTCCGTTTTAAAAACAACAAGAAAATTTATGCAACAATTAACAACAACTTAATCGGACGTGGTTTCGGGCATCTGCGAAGCAATGCGGTCAAGATCCTTGCGTCCCTAAACAGGCGAGAAGATTACAGTGTGGTCAAGTAAGATGTTTCATACCTGCTTGCTCAGAACACGTCCTCCGTCAGGGTGCTTCTCAACCCACTTGATGGCTTCGAGGGTCTGGAGGGCCTTGCGGATGACGGATCCAGAGGCCTTCTTGAAGTGGCTGGGGCGAGTTCCGCGGTTAATGCTCTGACCGTACACCTTCTTGAAGGCTCCGATTCCTACAATGGCACAACTCCATATAAACCAAGAAGCTTTTAAGTCTTACCTGCGGGGGAGCGGACATAGAGACGGCGGGCGATGCTGGCAGCGCGGACGAAGTACCAGTCAGGGTCCATGGGAGCGAGTTCCTTGGCGACTCCGAGCTTGACGAGGTCGGCCCATTCGGGAACCTTGACCTTGCCGCTCTTCTTCAGGAAGGCAGCGATGTGCTTGACGACCGCGCGCTGATCGACGTCTTTTACCCCACAAGCTTTGACCATTTTCGTACCTCTAGCTAGAGTAATCCCTGAAAATCCAGAAAGATTAGCAGATGATTGGAAGAAATAACGCCAGGAAGGGGCAAAATATTCCTGACGACGACGATAACACGACACACAGCACGGATAGACGAGGCTAGTCTGCGAGACGACGGATTTCACCTCTGCCCCATGCCTATTCCCCCACATACATCAATCGATTTCACACCATATTCAAACTTTGCGTATCATAGAAGCGCTCCCATAGAATCAAGACTGCGAAAGCCGCATTTTAGGAAACGGCCGTTCAAGCGACACAGTAGAGAGCGACGAGCTCTGGCTACGGTACATCGTGACGGGACCACACGAAAAATCAAATCTTCGAAGTAGATCTTAAATGTTCGTCCACGACTTGCCCAGACGTCTGGCTGTCGCGGTGTTTGGTCCAACCGTGCTTCGGCTTCTTCTCCCACTGGTTGAAGTATCTCTCCTACCGGGTGGGCGCAGAAGGCTTGATAAACCCGGCCGACCTCTTCCCGCTGGCGAACTTCCCTGAATGAGCTGTCTGGAGTGAGACTTCGTCGTGTCTCTCCTGCAAAGCCAGACTGTCTCTGTAGCACTATAGAAGGCGAGATTCTTGAGCCAGTTGGAAGACGTGAAGTAGGTCTCCAAGACAGTGAAATACACACCGTTCCCTCTACCGTCTCCCACGATCGAACAATCGATTTCCTCGAATGTCACCGAAACATAAAAACGCTCTAAAAACGTCCTTCTTGAGAAGGGAAGACAGATGACAACACATTCAGTGCCAGTTCAGTGCCCCCAAGGCTTCCCCACAGCAACAGTCCGACCCCCCAGGACGTCCATGCTTTGCACAACACAAAAGGCTGAAGCAGCTGAAGTAGCTTTGACTCTTCCAGGTGTCCACCGCGAGAGCAGTGTTGGCGCGAGGGTGGGCTCTTGACGCGATGGACTCGAGCGCCATTCTGAACGCGGTTAATGCCGGTTACTTATGATCTCGGGTGATGCGTGTTATGAGGGTGTTCTTGGCGCGTTGCCTCCAGCGTGACTAGCCTTCTGCTTTCAGACCCGCGCGCAATGGACTTGTCGCACGAGCAGGACGGTAAGTACGCGTGTTCGCGCCCGGTGGACGACGCTTGTTTAGAGCACGCGGCCAAGCAGGACGACGCTGCGAAATCGTCGCCAGAGGAGCAGGAGATGGAGGAGATAGAGAACGAAGACGAAGTCAGGGACGAAGAAGAGTCAGTAGAGACGAAGACCCCGGCCAAGCGAGCTGTTCAAGAAGCCTCTTCCAGCCAACGTCGAAGTGGCCGTGTGAGACGCGTCGCCACAAGCAGGTACACTGCCCCCTTCCTCCTCAAATCTCAGTCGCCGTCATTGTAGAGGTTCTCCGTTTCTGTCACCCGATGCTGCAAAGACGCCAAGAAGGACCACCACGGTAGGAACCTTGAGGTTTCCTCTACTAGATTGGTTTCTAGGCTAAGAAGGCGGAGAAGGAAGACGACGAGGAGGACAGCGTAGCAGAGGAGAAGGGCGACGTTGAGGCACCATCCACGGCGAACGGAGCCAGCGCTACTCCGAGAACTGGCCGAGGCCGCAAGAGCGCGAAAGGTTGGAAGGAGTGCCCGGAGTAGTAGATAGTCCGCTTTCCAGCTGATCAAACACCTTCTTCATCGACTAATGCTGCCACTCCCTCCCAATCTAAGAAGACTAAGAACACTCCCGCAAAGCCAAAGACGGAATCCTCTTCGGATCCGTTCGATTTCGACGACTCTGTGAACTCCCATCCCGAACCGCTGGACAACGTCGTGGTAGGTGTGACTTTGGCAGTTCTGGACCATCGCGTGTTCAGGTGGAAAGGCAAGCTTTCGGCGACGTGAAGTTCGCAGTTGTGCCGTCGCCATCCACTGGCACGTCGAAGTATCAGAAGACGGAGCAGAATGCGAAGGACATGCTGGCCATCAAGAAGGTCGAGACGCCTTCACGCGGGAACGCTTCCACGAAGACGCCTACTTCTCGGCGACGCCAAACTGGCACTCCGAAATCGCGACCCTATGTGGCCAAGCCGCCCCTCAAGATGAACAACAGCGAGGACGCTTTTGAGTCCATGGACTTCAAAGACTCCGACGCTGATGTCGGCAGCAGCGCCACTCCCAAGCGCAAGCGGGAATCGAACCGGGCCGACTCGACTCCTCTTAGCGTGAAGCGCATGAGGGCAGTGAACGTTGAGCCTCCGGTTCTCACTCCCGAGAAGCAGGTCGGGGTGGACTTCCCCGAAGATCTGCTGACCGTCCCAGTGGGGGGACGCGTGTATGGACTCTGGGGTCGAGTGTACTACCCGGGGATTGTAGTCGGGTAGGTCCTCTGTCGTGGGTCTTGATTGACCTGGCTGCTCTTCCAGCTACGACGGCGGCAGATACAACGTCTTCTTCGTGGAAGACAAGAAGTACAAGAAGCTCACGGACAACTCCGTCATCCCGATCCGGGATCTGCGTCTCAACGTGCAGGTACTTGGGATCGCTCTGGCTGATAAGAAGTAGCGTTTTTCAGGTGGACGCGGCCAACGAGGAGCAGAACTTCACAGTCGAGATCAAGTCCGTCCCGAACCGCGAAGTGGCCGAAGAGTGGGTCAAAGGCATCTTTGAAGGATTCACCGATGAAGACAGGAAGGATTCCATGAGGTATACTGTGCCCACCTCTACAAACTCACGCGCGCTTCTTCAGTTTCTCTTGGGACAAGGTTTCCTTTGACACCGACCAAGCAAAGAACATCCAGGATCAGCCCGACTCCTTCGCCAAGTTCGCTTTAGGTATCCCTCCTTTCAAGGTTCCTCGCTCAGATTTGTGTTTAGGCATAGTCGTGGCTCCTTCTTCGCAGGCACGGTCCAAGAGGAGCGGAGTGAACTACGACGTTCCACGATCAGTGTCACCAGAACACACGCCGAGCCGCGGCAAGGCGTCCAAGACGGTGACGACTCCAAAAAGCCGGACGATCGAGAAGGAAGAAGCCAAGAAGCTGTTCGTCGGGAAGCAGTTCGTCCTGACTTCAGCCACTCGTGTGGCGGGTGGAGGTACCTATTCTCCCTCCCACTGCCCCGAAAAATGACGCTTTTAGCTGCGGCCTTCAACAAGAAGGAGATGAAGAGGATCATCACCGAGAAAGGAGGCATCATCCTGGAAGACTTGATGGTAACGTCGCACTACTTTTAAGCTATTCACATGTTTCATTCAGGTAGCTGACGAAAACCTGGAGCTCTACTTGATCGCGGACACCCACTACCGAACCTTCAAGTACTTGTCCGCCCTCGCCCTGTCCATTCCATGTGTCAGCTACAACTGGCTGAACGCCTGCTTCGATAAAAACGAGTTCGTCGATCGGGAACCCTACATGTTGACGGCGGGCGTGGACATCATGACCGGCAAGAGCATCCCATGGTAATCTACACCTTTATACCGCAACCTACTCGACCCATCCAGGCACCCGAACACCGAGCTTCTTCAAGGAAAGAGCATCTGCTTGTGCGGCGACAGCGAGACTACAGTGAACGCGGCCCCGAAGCACTTCGTCCAAATCTGGACTCCGATGTTGGAGAAGCTGGGCGCGAAAGTGCTGAGGGAGTTGCCCGAAAAAGACGGTTGGTCAGCTCTGCTTGGGATCTACTTATGCTTGTTTAGAAGACATCGACGTTGTAATAACTGACGGCGTCCGCTCGGAGAAGATCATCACGGAGGCAAAGAAGCGCGGGATACCCATCATGTCGTCCGAATGGATCATCCAGATAGTCATCGTCGGGAAGTACCTGCCGCTGGATGGACATCCCAAGTTCCCGTTCGACGACGCGGACGTCGTGAAGTACAACCCACAAGGAAGACCGACGGCGTAAATTGGCACAGGCTGCCGACCGAGGATCTCATATTTATGCACTTTGCGGATATTGCACTACTCAATACTTAGCAGTCTTACTTGTATTTATTAAAATAAGGACCTTCAGATAAAGGGTGATCAGATATCGGAGAGAAGGCTCAGGTCAGAGAGGAAAGCTGCAATTGGTGTCTGTTCATATGTCTCGTTTGTGCGTCTCTGTCTCAGACATGTCTGGAAGGGCTGCTGCTTCCTGACAAGCTGCCCGGTCCTTCCACCTCCTCCAACGAGCGATAGTGATCTCTGGTGCTTCAGCGCACGCCCCTCTTCCCTCCCTTGTTTACTTGCTCCCCCACGCAACGTCGATGCCATCATTTATGGTTGAATCTCGCGACAAGGCATCCGGTCGCTCTGGTCAGTAAACAACAGTCAGTAACACTACAACAAGGTCCAATTTACAACGGGATAGGAATAAATAGCTCTCTGCGGAAGCGTTCGTTAAGACAAGGAAACAATAAAGGGGAAACAATAATAGAGTGTTAACCGTTTCGAATGAAATAATAGTAGAAGCACACGGACGCAACTCCCGCAAGACCCGCCGAGCAGATTACGGTAACCCAGGAGGCAGATGAGGAGTTGCGCTTCGCCTCGGACTCCTTCAGTTTTCGCCGCATTGCCTCGATCGTTTCTTTTCTGAACTGAACACGGTAAACGCGATTAGAGCTAGTCTTTAGAGGAATACACATAGGCCATGCACACAGGCCAACGACGTCACAATCACTACAACTCATGCCAGAAGGTCCTCCAAGCTCCACAAGGCCAGACTACGTCAAGCCCTACCTTTTGCTCAAGACGACGCCTTTATCTTGCTCGATTTCGGCCAGGCTGCGCTTCTTGGTGACGTTCTCCGAGAGGGTGATGTTTCCTCCGGTGGAGGAAGCCTCGGAGGGGCTACTACTGGTGCTCTTCTTCTTCCGGCCACGGGAGATCTTGTTCGTTTGTTGGAGGCTGTCGACTATGCTCTGCCAACTGAAGCGGAGTTGGTGCGGCGTTTGGATCAGCCCTCTGCGGAAGCGACGCAGGTACAAGACCCAGTCTTCGAAGCTCTTCTCCGGGAGGGTAGTGTCGTACTCCACGCTCGCCAGAATGGTGTCGATGACGACGAAGGTCCCGGTCCTTCCGATGCCTAAAGGGGGTGGTGCTTATGAGACTGGGGAGAGTGGATTACCTGCGCTACAGTGTATCACAACCGGTCCCGAGCTGGAATCGCTCTCTAGTTTGCCGGACGACTTTAGGTGCTCTCGGAAAGCCAGGAAGTGCCCCGTCTCCTTAGGACAGCCGAAGTCGGGCCAGGTGGTGTACTGGTAATGGGTCACAGCCCTCGTCTCCAAAATCTGCCTGTCGAAGTCGCCCGATTCGTCCTCGTTTGGTCCTTCCGGGGACAGCAGAGCGAGCTCGACCTCACGGATGATGAAGTCGCCGTGGTCTTCTTCGCTTATCAGGGTGACCCGGAAGCGGCGCTCTGCTGCAGCATCGTAAGCGAACAGGACAGGCTCCTGAGAGTCCGGGAAGTATCGGTGGCATCTGAAGAAGGCGGTTAAGTGACTTGGAATCGCTGGGACTAGATTACTTGACCATGTACTGCTCCATTATGTTGTTCAGCATGATCACCAGCTGGGAGTTCTTCTCGAACACCATCTGCCAGAAGTCGGCGCAAGTGTGTGCCAGAGGACCCTAAAAGTGAGGCTTGAAGACCTATGCAATGAGCAACGCCAGTACCTGCGCCAGTATGTAGTTTCGCCTTACGCTGTCGAGAACTATGGGGGAAGCGTTGATGTAGTCATGCTCGGGCTTCTCACCCAGGACCACCCGGCAATGGTCAACTGAAACACAGAATTGAGCCGTCAAAGGTGGGCAAACATTGGAACGTACAGGGTCTTACGTCCAAGTAGCGGTTCTTCTCGACGTTCTCGTCCTGGTGCGAGATTGAAGTGCTGAACCGATTCTCTTCTTCGTACTCTGCAGCCTTCTCACGGATCTTCTGAAAAGCGCAAAGAAGAAGGAGGTGCGGGACACATAGCAGCGCCTACAAGGAACATCCTGGCCCAGTCAGACTCTGAGTAACTGCTCCAGTCGTTGAACTTCCGGTTCAAGTAAGCCAGATCCATGGTTGCCGCCTTCTTGGGGTGGAATCGGCCAACGAACTGTCGCAAGTAGTCCCAAATCTTGGAGTCTGGACGCTGCGGAAGCAATTGACCCAGCGAGCACCTGTGAAGGAGAGGTGAAGAAGTGGGCGGCGGAATCGAAAAAGACGGAATCGGAGTTATCTCGCGCAGGGACAAGGAGGTCCGCGATGCACCCAAGAAGAGGACCTCGTAGGACGCGATCTAGGGCGCAGAACGAGGTTGGCGGATGTCGTGGCAGGACCTCTTGGAAACGACATATATGTGGGAAATTACGGCGACAGGCGTGCAAGGGCCACGTGTGAGACTCGCAAGTAGACATAGACAGAGACGGAGACAAAGTCGAGGCTGCGGACTGGAGGCGAGGAAGGGCGGGCAGTTCGCGGGCGCGGCGGGCTAGGTGCCGCTGCACCCTCAGGACCTTCTCTGGTCTTGATATGGAGCCAAGGGGCCAACACCGTCTGAGGTCGCTCTGAGTCCAACTTTGCTGACCAGCAAGCAAACCAATACGCCGTCTCAGATAATTCGAAAACCTTTGTGGGCGGTGCACTTTGGAATACCACATTTTATCGTGTTTACAACGTCTGCCCTTAGAGAGTGGAAGACCTATTTGGGCCGTGTTGTTGCCATTGCACCGAGGACAAACGTTCCGATCCCCCATATCACGATATCATGCGGGATGGTAGCCTTGAAGATGGTCCAGCAGTTTACCTTTTTGTTACGGGACTGAGCCGAGGAGGAGCCGTCTTCAATGAAGCCTTCTTCGATGATAACACAAGGATCCCCAATGCTCGAGTTTTTCACCCTATTTGTCCCAGGAGGTAAGGCGATGGGTAGATGGGGTGCGTGCATACGGCCTAGGACTATCTAGTAAACTCTTTATCGGAACATCACCGAGCACTGAACATAAGGTCGAGGCTGTGAGCTCATCACTGCTGTGGAGACGGGCAGCACCACTTCCACAGTATGGAGGAGGGGAACCACTTGTTGTTTCGTTCGTAGCCCGCGGGACATCCGAACGTGAAGATTATCCTCTCGTAGCACACACTCTTGTCCCACCACAACGACTGACTTTCACAGCAGAAGAGCACCAGATCGTTTCCCTCAACGTAGCTGTCCGTTGGAAAGTAGCCATATCTGCACTGGCCCTTCTCCTTGTAGCAGGGCTCCGGATAACGGACGAACAGATGGTCCTTGTAGACCCTCACGGGAGCCGCCAGGAGGGCGAGGGAGAGGAGCAAGAGAAGTTGAAATTTCCATCCTTGGAGAGACCTACTGGGGTCCCATGGTGGACACACTTTAAGCAAGCCGCTTGGGCGGGCCCTTCTTCAGCACATGCTTCGGTGAGTCAGTCCACACAGTAAGAACACTTTCTGAACAAGAAGGAGCCTAGAAGAATGGGAAAAAAGATTGTGCAAGAGGTAGGGCGCTGAGTAGAGGGATTCCTAGGACGATGTAGGACGAACAAACTCTTTATTAACCACAAAGCATTGAAGACAACACAGATTTCGCGAGTTATGAACTCACAATCGGTTCTGGGTACGGACAGCACCACTTCCACAGAAACGAGGTGGTGAACCACTTGTTGTTTTCCCCGTATCCACTGGGACATCCGGAGAAGAAGCTCAGCTTCTCGTAGCACTGCTTCTTATCCCACCAGAATGACGGAGTCTGACAGCACATGACCATCCATACGTTTCCCTCCATGTAGCTGTCCGTTGGATAGTAGCCATATCTGCATCCGCCAGGTCTTTTGTAGCAATGGACGAAGAGACGTTCCTTCTGGACCCTCGCGCGGGCCACGAGAAGAAGGGCGACGGAGAGGAGCACAAGAAGCCGAATCGACATGCTTGGAGAGACAACTGAGGCCACGCTGCGATCACTTTTAAAGAGGCCCTTTCTTGGGCTGACACTGCTTCCGGCGGACGCTGCTGAGTCACGGTCTAGCGCGAAATGGCAAGCACGACCAAGATGCACTGTGGAATGTGACCAGAGAACACCGACTTCCGGAAGTGGACGGCGCAGATGGGGTAGGGCCGAAAACAATGCTTTAGCAGTAGGCCGACAGTTCGAGGGACCCAAATGTTCTTTGACCGCGGCGTCAGGAAGGTGGGTCGCTGGTGGTTTTCGCACTTTTCCCGAACTGTATCTACTCATCTGGACGCATTCTTGGCCAGACCTTGTTTTTACGCACATTTCTGTCCCAGGCCAAACGAGCTGGCCTCAGATACAGTTCGGTGCCTTCTCATGCTCCCTACGAGCCTCAAGAACCAAATTCCGCTCCCGCACCATTTCATCAGCAGTCCACGCCTTAAGGCTAGAATGCATTGTGTACTCCTGCTCTGAGAAGGGAGGTCTAACCGCATTTCAGTTGAGTACGGTATCTTAGCATGTCAGCGGGAGCATTACAACAACTTATTGTTAGTTCCAATTGTACTAGTGACATTAGCAAGCTCCAAGCGCTGCCATTTCGCACCGCTGCTGAGGTAACACTTCGATTTTGGGAGTGTCGAAGGTGTGACAATGCGGCTCTGTGTGTGGGAAAGTGACACTTTTCAGCTTTTTCGCATGGGCTTCTTCGCATATTTGCCCTCGCCGAGTTTGAACAGTAATGCGGTGCCGATGCTGCGTCTTTGTCATCGAACGCCATATTTCATGACTCATCGCGTTACCCTCGCCTGTGAGTTTATGGCGTCGCTTCTCCGTTACACCGAGTCCATTTTCCATCTGTCAGAACGGAACCGCGTTAGGGTAGCACTGTAACTTAAGGGATTAACCGTATAAACAGTTAGAATAGTTCCCTTATCAGCTGAGAATAAGTGTAGCGGCCTTAGATCACTTCTAAGATCATTCCAATGGCCAAATCGCGTATTCGATAGCTCTCGGCGAGCTGAGTACGAAGGGAGTATATCCCCTAGGCATCGAAGTGAATTCTGTTTCTACTCGCATCTTCTAATCGTGTCCACGTGTCCGCTTTCTCTACTCATTTGTTGCGATTTCAGGATAGCCGTCCAAGATGGCAAAGGAAGTCAAGGCCGTTGCTGGTCACTCCCACTCCAAGTGCTCCGTCTCCCGTGGCACTGTGCTGCCCATCTTGGCCTCTGTGACGGTCCTCTTCTCCATCACCGAATTGGTCCTAGGATGTTTGTGCCGCTCCATGCCCCTAGTGGCTGACTCGGCCCACATGGTCAGTGATGCCGTCGCCCTCTGCATTCTGTTTGTGTCCATGAAGGTAGGGTGGAGCGCCTTCTTGTCCTTCTTCATCTGTGCCTTCAGACGGCGGAGCGGAACAACAGGAAGAACACGTTCGGCTGGCTTCGGCTGGAAGTCGTTGGCGCCCTCCTCAACGGCGTCTTCCTCCTCGGCCTGTGCCTCTTCATCTTCTTCCACTTGATAGAAGGACTGATCCGCTCGAAGGAGGAACACGATCCAGCCGAAGAAGAGCACGGTCCGATCGAAGGCGCGCCCTTCTTCGTCCTCACCGTCGGCATAGTTGGACTGGTCATCAGAGTGCTCCTTCTGCTTCACGGTATCACTATCCGTCCGCGAGTCGTTTCACAGCGCCTTTAGGTCACGCCCAGAGCCACGGTCTTGCTCCTTCATCGGTCCAGAGCGAGCTGGAAGACCACCTGCGTAGAGGAAGCGACTGTGGCGAAGGAGGAGACCTTGCGGAGCAGGACAGAGCCATCGCTGAGTTGAAGCAGGAGTTCGAGATAGCCGAGGACACCCTTATAACTGGACCGCAGAAGATCAAGCAGAAGAACTCGAGTTTGTGCCATGCAACAAGCTTTCTCGGAGTACAGGGTGTGTTTAGAGGATGACGAGCACTCCAAGAAGATGGCCTTCCTCTCCGGCGCCTGTGATCTCATTGGCCCTATCATCATTATCATATCGGCCATCATCGCCATCTATGCCCCCGACACTGAAGACTGGAACACCGCCAAGGAATACATCGATCCCTGCCTAAGGTTTGTCAAGTGTGCACTGATCTATCATCCCTTGATTCAGCTTGTTCATGGTCATCTTCGTGGCACTCACCCACTCACCTCTCGGTAAGCTCTAGACCTTTCGCGAGGCCCTAAAGACACCACTTTCAGTGCGGAGAACGGCGCTGATCCTCCTCCAAACGACCCCGAAGTTCGTCAAGATCGACGAGATCAAGAGTCAACTCTTAAAGGTGGGATATCCTCTTAACCTCTCACTCATTCCCTGTGTAGATCGACGGCATCGTCGCCGTGCACGAGTTCCACGTGTGGCGACTAGTCGGAGAACGCATCATCGCCACGGTGCACATTCGCTTCGCGTCGCTGGAGCGCTACTTGGAGGTGGCGGAAGAGATCCGCACTCTCTTCCACGAGAACGACATCCACAGTGCGACCATCCAGCCCGAGTTCGACGGGGTAAGTCTTCAGGAGCACTCAACGGGGCTTCTTTCGGATCAGATTCATGAAATGTTTCGTTCAGATGCTTGAATCGGCCGGCGCGGATTCCACCGAATGCGCCTTTGCCTGCATGCCTGGCAACTGCGACAAGACGGCTGCTTCCTGCTGCAAGAAGACCGAGTGAAGGAGGAGCAAGAGCGCACCCTAAACACCAAACTCCTGGCCCATCGTCAATCTAAGTGTCACCGTTGATTCGGCATAATTGTATTGTGTGCTAGTCTCAATCTACTTCGTTGTACCACTTGATAGGATCCAAATAGATCCACCGCCTTTGATCTGATTTCCTAGGTTAGCTGACACAGTTTGCGAGGGCTCTGAATCTACTAGCCATAGGCTGTGTGTACTGTAGCTACCCTAAAGCCCTTAATGCTAGGTGGGTGGTCCACAGGCACTTGGGTCGTTCCCCTTGAAGACTTTGTTTATAAGGCAATCTCGCAGCACTGGCAATGTACACGGTCAGAACTGGCCGACAGAGCGCGCGTAGAGGGCGTCGGGCAGCGTGTCCTCGGCCTCGTTGCGCGCGTGGTCCAACTCCATGAGGAGTGTGATGTTCTCGGTGATGTCGTCGGCGGCGCTAAGCAGGTCGCCCTGGAGTTGCGAGGCGGGTAGGCTGCCCGCCCGGGGCACGCTCGGGTCGCGGAAGGCCGAGCTCACGCGGCTCCCCACGCCTGACAAGGAGTCGGGCAGGTTGCCCAAGGAGCGGCCCAGGGTCTCCGGGGCCCTGGCTCCTTGGCTCACGTTCAGCTGCGACATCACCGTCTCCAGCTGCCGCATCAGCTCCCGTCGCGTGTGCTGCATGGCGCGCATCTTCAGCTCCAGCTCGCCCTTCTTCTCCCGCAGCGCCATCAACTGGTCGCTACTGTCGTTCAGCATCACCTGCGCCGAGTGGGTTACGGTAGACGAGGGGTACGGTACCTGCTGGTCCAGTGAGGCCATCTCGCGCATCATCTCGCCGTTCTCCTCTTCGAGTTGGGCGATCATCGCCCGCTCGTCCAAGCTCTCCATCATCGTGGAGCGCGCCGGCTTCATCGTGGCCAGCGACGCCATCGAGGGGTACTGTAATGGGAGAGGAGGAATGGGAGCGTCGAAAGGCGCGCTTACAACTGTCCTTCCGGCGAGCTTCGCGGAGTATCTGGCGATGAGCTTGTGCTCGTCGTCCATGACGCCTCCGTTATTGCTGGGGAGGAGGAGGGAGGAGCCCAGGGCCCAGTCCCCGCCGAGGGCCTCGACGCCGGAGCCCTGCTGCCTGTAGGAGGAGGGCGTCATGGGGACGATGTTGGCGAGGTCCAGTGGGCGCTGAGGCCTCGGCGGGAAGGCCTTGTGCGCCTTGGACTGCGCCGAGGGGATGCACTGGAGCGACTTGTGGATCGAGTGCGCCAGCTGCTTCGTCGGCGACTTCTAAAGACGGGAGGTTCTAGGGCTCTAGGGGCTGGACCTACGTAGCTGGAGTACTCCTTCATCTCGTGCTCGTTGGAGTGCGACTGGCTGGTCCGGCCACGCCAGAAGCACTGCTGGCAGAGTTGGTAGTTCGAACACCGCTGGCACTTGTAGCGGAAGCCGGTGAAGGAGCGCACCTGAGGAGGAGATGAGGACGTGAGCCAGGGCGGTGAAGTACCTGGCAGGCGTCGCAGACGACCGGGTGGTAGACGTGCTCGACGCTGCTCATGCGGTGGAGGAGCGGGAGCCACATGAGGCACGGGGGACAAGGGTCGTTCATGAGGACGTTGAGGAAGTGGTTCAGGGAGACGACTTCTTCCTTCTTGAAGCACTGGCCGACGGCGGCCTCCGAGAAGCCGAAGGTGGGCGCCTCGAAGACGGCGGTGGCCAACGCGAGCACCTGCTGCAGGTAGTCGGTAAACTTGTCCTGCTCCATGATTCCCGCGGTGTCCGATATCAGCGAGAAGACGTCTAAGGACATAGGTGACTCTTGGTTCCCACGACGAGGGAGGAAACTCCCGAGCTTTAGGGAGCCTCGGGGCCAAGAAGGAAAGACCTACAGCGCAGTTTGTCGACGAGTTTCCCGGCGCAGATGGTGGCCAGCGCGATCTTGATGGAGAAGACGGTGAGCCGACCCACGCGTTGGCGGTCGTAGGCGCCCAGCAAGAAGCTCAGGAGGAGCGCGATGCTCCGGTCGGTGTCGATGTGCTGCGCCGTGGGAAGGCGTTTGTTCAGGTTGTGAAAGATGGTGGTGAGGAGGAGCTCCAGCCGCGAGGTCTTCACCTGCGCGTGGATCGGCAGCGCGTTGAGTCCGTTCTCCCGGAACGACTCGATCATATTCCAGATGTCGACGAGGTGCACTGAAGAAGACGCAGTGAGTTAGGACAGTTCAAAGGAAGGTGGTCTTGACTGGAAAGGAATTGGACTCTGAGAGGGACAGCTTTGGAAGAGAGGTTTGCTAAGGGGCAGGCTTGCTGGGTCTTCAAGGATCGAGAGCGGTCCACCGACGCCTTGAACTCACCATTCGTCTTCTTCTGGATGAAGCGGAGTTTGCAGGCGGTGCGGTAGGTGGCGAAGCGGATGGAGTCGAAGTCTTGCACCCCTAAAGGTCGGACAGAATTACTGCAGTGGCTAAGTTAGTCATGCTTCGTTTTGGTCGATTTCCCCCCATGGTCTTTTCTAGTCGTATCTCTCTTATGATGACCCTTTAAAAATCGCTGAGGAACTGTAGTTCGTTGCTTCTGCTCGAAGTGGTCACTAAGTAGAAGTAAAACAGGTCGATTCCAGCGGTTTTATGACTCCTTTCTTCCTGGATGGCATGGGAATTAAATTCAAATTTAAAAAATTTGGCAAATTTAAAAGGGAAACCTAACATTCCACTGACTTAAACCTTACTTAAATCAACAATTAGTTTTCCCGCCCTTCGGAAGGGTCAGCGAAGGTTAAATGGGGTGTTACAGTGCCAACAGAGTTCAGGGCTCACAGTGGCTAGCCACTAATAAATAAGAAGCTAATTTGGTTTTCCCCTCTCAAACAGCAGTTTAATTAAATCGCACAATCCGACGGGAAACGTACGCATTTCGTCGATGAGCGCCTGGAGCTCCTGGTGGGTGTCGGCGGCGACTACGGCGGCGGCGGAGCCGGCGGCCGTCTCCGAGGAGTCGGACCACATGGTGGCGGCGGAGGAGCGGAGAGGGAGCGGATACCCGTGACGGCTACGGAGAAGGCCCGAGGGCGCCAAAAGCCCTTTCCGACGGCAGCTGAGCTGGGTCTGAACGAGGGAGGGAAACCGTGTAAATTGGCGTAATTGTGCGGAACGGATGAATAATTCGTGGCGCGAACAAAGGCCCCGGGGTAGCCCGGGTCGGGCTCGGGGTCCGGATCGATCGCCGGATCCGGAGAGCAATTTAATGCATATATTATCGCGCGACGAAGTGGAAGGCTGACTCCTTGAGGCGCGGCGAGGCGGGTGGCCCCCAATCGATTTATGCAAAGCGCGGGGAGGGAATTAGGGAGAGGATATGGCCGCCGCCGCCTGCAGCTGCCAGTTCGAATTCGGCGACGGCGAAAGGACGACCTGAGTGCACGAGGGGAGGAGGAGGAAGCGGGCCAGGAGGAGGCCGTGAGCTGGACGGGTTTAGCTCTTCCTATGGCTATTTTGGATCGCTGATGACTTTAGGGATGCATGAGGATATGGGGACGGAATATAGGCTTAAAAATAGATGAGTTTAGAACGAGCCTGCCAGTTCCACAGGCTGAGTGTTGTCCATTTTTAGGACTGATATGATTGCCGAAGGACCTAAAGATATGGAGGCAAAAGGAAACATCTAAAGGAGAAACAACCTCAAGGCTTGATATGCCAGATCCTCAAAGCCCGGGGGATTCTCAGCTCAAACTTCATGCCACGAGAGGTTCAGATTCTGCGGGAATCAAGAAATAGAGCACAATAAAAGCCAAAAAAGCACAATTTCACATCTCTGGGCGAACGAAGCCCGATCGTTCGCGGCCTCGTGGCGACAAAAACGTTCGTTACACTTTTCGACATCGCCGCCCGGCAGACGAGAAGGTGTAAAGAGGACGACGGGCGCGTCTCCGAAAGGGGCGACGGTTCTGGCGGGAGAAGGACGAACCCGTCCACTACGGTATGATCAGGCTCGTGGCTCTGGAGGACGGAATTAGTCGAATTCCCAAGGGGATAGAGGAATGAGTCATGCTTGCACTTGTCCGCCTGGACTTGATGTTTTGACACCAAAGGACGGTGCTGGAAGAAGGCTAGAAGAAGCCCAACGTTTCGGTCTTGTGTGGTTTCTGGGCGCAAATAGATTCGCTGTCTTAAGGGAGCCTCAAGGACCTGTGCACTCGGATAGCCAAACACTGGAGCCCATCAGGATATTGGATTACCGAAGACCGAAGGAGCTAGTGTAGGGGTTTTGGGAAGGAGAAGAAGCTGGTCTTTGTTTGACTGGGGCAATCCGAACGATCTCTTGATCAGAAGGCCAAAAGCGTTCAAAAATGACGAACAAAGAAGAGTCATAAACCCTTTTGGATTTGCAAATTGCCCGTCTCAAAGCGGCCTTCTCCGAGAGTCAACCTTCTTCCTCGCGACTGATTGTGCGAGAGGCTTAACTCGATTCTCGAGAACCCGAAACGGAACTCTCGGCCAGTCCCACCCGAGACCTACAGGGGCCTTCCTAACACGCAAGACCTTGTATTCCATGTTAGAACCCAAGGCACCTCCTTGAGGGTTCGCGTGGAAAGGAAGACGTAATGTGGCGCGTTCTTATTGCGGCGCTAAATCCATAATTGCGGCCCGTGGCGGGGAACGGCCCGGCGGATGAGTGATTACCTCGGAAGGGCGAAAGAAGAAGGAAGCGAGGGACAATAAATGTCCTTTGGCACACCGAGGCGCGGCGAGAGAGGCGACGGAACCAAAACACCGTCATGTATCATCGGGAGTCCGATCAAAACAGCCTCGGGCGGAGCAGGTCGGCGAGAAGCCTCGCTTCGGAGGCCGCTGTCCCGCAATCAGAGGCGAAGTGTCGAACTCGATTATCGCCCCGCCGGTCATTCGGTAGCCCGTCCCCCCCGGCGCCCAATCGCTTTGTTTACGGCCGAGTTTACACTTGCCCGCCGAGGGAGTCGTACCCGGCCCTCCCCCCGAAAACAATCCCGAACTCACTCGCCC
Source organism: Steinernema khuongi (assembly GCA_016648015.1). NCBI lineage: Eukaryota > Metazoa > Nematoda > Chromadorea > Rhabditida > Steinernematidae > Steinernema > Steinernema khuongi. Next base: position 33,668 of record JADLIF010001958.1, on the reverse strand, counting down.
GACCGATCGTGCCGCGATGACTTTTTCCAACGCCGACGAGGAGCTCTTCTGCATCGACTTCACGCGACCGGTGCGTCTGGGAGGGTACTTGGGATTCTTGGTTGTTGAGCTCGCTTTGGTGCTGCTCCAAGCTAAACCGGTGACCTTGTTCTGGCTAGTACTACTAGCTAAACCCAACTAGCTAGCTAAACGCGGACTAAACGGGGACCCAACTAGCTAAGCGGGGACCTTGTTCTGGTCATAGAGCCTGAAGAGGTTACTCTGTCCAGGGTAGGCCCACAAGAACCAACTCGTAGGCACCCGCTTTGGGAGTACATTGACCCAACAGCTACCAGCCAAGAGCTTCTCCACTCCCTAAGCGCCATTTCAGAGTTCGGAGAAGTATGTTCCCCACGAGATCACCGTGCCCGAGCTCATCTACCGCAAGAAGGGGAGCGAGTCGGTGGCCGTGGTCTTCGACTCCGAGAAGCAGACCTTCTCCTTCGAGCGCATCCGGAGCGAGATGGAAGCGCTCGCGGCGGGACTCCTTGCCTCGAACCTGAATCCAGGGGACCGCATCCTCGTCTGTGGCCACAACCACAGCAACCTGATGCTTTCGGCGTTGGCGGCCATCCGCGCCGGCCTGGTCGTCTGCCTCGCCAGTCCCAACTTCGCCCATGCCGACCAGCTGGAGCGCCTTCTCAAACTGGTGAGCAGAGCTACAGTACCCATAAGGGTTGACTCTCAAGGCTCAAAATTGGTCATGGCGCTTACAGTACCCCTCCTCTTCAGGGCGAGTTCCGCGCGATCATCTGCTTCTCGGTGGGCAAGGAGGCTGACCGCCTCAACTCCCTCCTTCTCGAGTTCTGTCCGGAGCTTCGGCGGAGCGCACGGGGCATGCTGAAGGCATCGCGAGTGCCCCGACTCACCCACGTGATCCTGGCCGAGGAGGAGCACAAGCACGCGTGAGTGGCCTTCTGTCTTAGGACTTCCTAGGACACTAGAGCTGGTTCAGGGGCACGTTCACCCTCTCGGAGATCTTCCTAAGGAGCAGCCGTGACAAGATCGACAAGCTGCCCAAGTACGGCGAGTGGAACTGCCACCAGATGGCCGCCATCCAGTTCACCATGGTAAGGAGTAGAACGGTTCATTCGACCATTATGCTTTGTCAATTCCGAGTGGCTGTCAGTGAAGTAGATGTCCGTTCCAGGGGAGCACCGGGGAGTCGAAGGCCGTGGGCATCTCGCACTACCAACTCGTCAACGGCTGTCGGACCGCCGCCTTGGCCATTGGCATAAGTAGGAAGGTGAGTTGTGGACTTGTGTCCCTCCAATCGTCCTAGGATTCCCTTGGCCTTCTTGGCCTGTCCCTGATTGTCAATTTCCTTTCAGACGGTGCTGAGCTGCGCGCTGCCGCTCTTCAAGATGGCTGTGTTCTCACTGGTCACCTTCTCGCCCTTCCTCCTGGAGGCGCGCACCGTCATCTCGGAACCTTCGCCACTGCCGCGCTTCCTCTTCAGCTCCATCGCCAAATTCCAGTGCACCTCCCTGCTCACCAACGGGGCCGCTCTTCGGCTCCTCCTCAAGATGGCCGCCACCCAGAAGGTGACCCTCCCCACCCTCAACACCGTGATCCTGCTAGGTGAGCGCGTGTCCACGCCCCTTCTCACCAGCATCGGGAAGCAGCTGGAGAACGCGAAGCGCATCGCCGTAGGTCCCTCTCCCTCGCCCTCCTTCACAAGGTTTAGGTCGGCATGCTGCTCACGGAGACGGGTTCCGTGCCGCTCCTCTCGGACAACACGACCAACTTGCTGAAGTGCGTGGGAAAGCCCCTGGACGGGTACGAGGTGAGCTCTTGGATGCTGGACGCCAGTCTTGTCCATCTCCGCTCGTCCCCCACCCTCGCTCGCCTTCCTCGTCGCCCCTTCCCCTCCGCTAATTTACAGCCGATTGTAAAGCGCTTCAGGTCGATGTGCTGCGGGTGGAGGGCGTCCCGGCCTCCGGCGAGGACGTCGGGGAATTGGCCATACGACCCATCGGCCGCCAGAAGTTCCTCGGCTACGCGCCCGACTTCGAGATGTCCGAGTGGATCCACACAGGGTGAGCGGACAGAAGGGGTACGGTAGCCAAGGAGTTTAGGGACATCGTTGTGCGTGCAGAGGACGGAAATGTGGAGATCGTGACGCACAGGAGCGACCTCGTCTTCGACAAGGCCGGCTTCCTCGTGGAGCACTGGAAGATGGAGCGCGTGATGGCGCAGTGCGACCAGATCAGGGGTGTCCAGGTAGGGCTTTAAGGAGGGTGATCTTCCCAGGAAAAGGAGAAACCCTTGTGATCTACTTGTGGGCGTTCAACAGGGCTTCTTCTCACAGGATAAGAATCCCTATGCTTAGGTGATCTCCGTGTCCCGCGGAGCTCCAGTAGTGGCGGTCATCATCCCCAGGGAGACTTCCCAGCTGAACCTCCTGAAGTCCTCCTTGAACGCGATGTGCAAGAACAACAAGGTGGGTCCATCGCCCCTCCTCCTTCTCCAAGTGCCTCTTAGGTCCGCCAGCCGGACGCCTTCGCCATGATAGGCGACTTTCCGCGCGTCAACACCAAGATCCTCAAGTACCGACTCCGCGAACTGCTCGCCACAGGGAGCGTCCAAATGATCTAATACCGGACCTTTATTGTTGAACCTTATGTACAAAATATGGGTTAAAACAGGAAGTGACACAGAAGCACGAGCGAGGCACCGAAGACGGCTCTGCTGCCGTGGTTCTCCTCGAGGGGGACGGAGGGCTCCTTGGAGCGGATCTTGACCACGTTCACCTTGTAGTGGCCGTCGGGCGAGCGCGTCTCGCTCTCCATGTCGTACTCCGCAGCCGACTCCATCATACTGTAGGTGTCGAACACGTTCGGAGGGTCCGTGGGCAGCGCGTGGAACTCCTAGGAAGAGAAGGCGTGATTACTCCCTGCAGTCCAACTCACCTTCTCAGAAGAAGCCCTCGTGGGAAGCACCGGAGGGGCGTTGGTGACGAGCGGGAGGTACTCGACGGAGATCACCTCACTGCTGTCCTGGGTCTTGATCTCGATGGCCACCGGCGCCTTTGTGGTCGAGGACGCGCCTTCTTGCCTCTTCTCCACCGCCTTCGGAGGAGCCTTCTGCGTTGAGCTCGCCGTAGTCACCGTGGACACGGTAGGGACCGTGCCCTCCTCGGAGGCGTAGTCCACGGGGTCCTCCGTGTCGATGTCGTCCACTTCAAGGGCGAGACGCTCCGGGTCGCCGCTGAGGAACGCCTCCAGCAGCCGACGACTCTTCTCGGCCGAGTTGCAGTTCGACTGTCCGTAGCACCAGCAGCGCACCGTGCCCGACGGCTTCTTCACACAGCCGGAGCGTCGACCTCCCTCGAACTCTCCTTCGAGCACGCAGGCCAGGTGCTTGTCATGGCGCCGTGACAAGTCGTACCACGAGATGGACTCTCGCTCCACGCGGATCCGGCAGCCCACCGCCTTCCTGTTGGCGCACTTGTGCGACACGAGGCCTCGGCCTGAAAAGTCGTGGTGAAAGGAGTGCATTTTAAGTGCAGAAGGAGGGCACTCTCTGGGCTGGGAGGGGACAAGAGGCGCTCAGTACTGTAGCCAAAGGAGCACATCCACAGACCGGAAGCGAATGCATCTTAGAATGGAAGAACAACATATCCTACATCCTCTAGTGCGCACATCTGTGGCCGATTGCCAACTTCAGCTTTTCAATCTTAGAGGAGTCTTGGCTTTAAGGACTTGGTGCACCTTATTGCTTCATCTCACAGCTGCCTCACCTGCAAGTACTTGGATTCGGGAAGAGGTTGTAAAACTGACTTTAGAGATATTCAAGATTGAGCTCGTAGATTCGACTTGAGAAAAGTTAAGGTTTAAGAGTTCTGTAAAGCGACCAAAATAGGCTAACTCAAAGGTTTCATGATCCATAGTCTCCATAACCAAGAGACCGTTCTACCAATATATGGGGCCATAAATTTCGTCACCTGATGATCTTGATGCAAACCCGATAGAATAAGTAATATCTGGGAAGAAAAAACTGGGGGATCCAGCATAAATAACCCCACGTCCTAAGGACGTCCTGAAGCGAAGAGAGGCTTTCAATTCGAACCCTCCATCTTGACAAAAGACCTGGTGTTTTGAAGGAGTGAACTTCCCTCGACTCCGATCAATTTCCAGAAAGCTGTGTCCATTCAACTGCCTCCCATAACACGGGGTTCAAAAACGCTGTTTACCACTCCGGCTCGTTGTTCCCGCGCTGCCAAAGGGCCAATTTTTGGCGTCTTTTCACTCCGCGCGCTTCTCGCGGCTCCCTCGGGACATAAGTATCATTGCGCGTGCACAAATCGTCGCGCCCCCCGGGAGTCGCATTAAATCCAATCAAGCACAAGGCATTAGTGCGATTCGTTCGCCGCGGGGACTCCTTGGGATCAAGCCATGCGCTTGCATGGCCCGCATAGGATGATCCTTGTAGAGGCTCGGGAAGCTGCAGGATCTTTCCAAGAAGGGACCTCAAAACTGCCCAGTTTCCTGGGTGGATTTAGGAGGAAAAGGTCCAATCATAGGGGGTCAAGGGGACTTGGCCAGGAATCCCTTTCCGGTTGGAAAATCGATATCGATACACAAAAGAACGTTCCGGATGATTTGTAGGGCAGTGAAGCAGGTGAATGAGACCTTCTGGGCTCCTTCTTTGATAACTGAGAAAGGGATTAAGGTCAACTAAGGTCCATAGAGAGCAAGCAGATAAGCAGAAGCAGCACACAAATAGTAGCACTGATTCTATCTCAAGGAGAACTCTATTTACGTAAGGAAAATCGTCTTCACTTGCAACGAGTCTTCATCTCCTTGGCCCTAGAAGGTCGTACAAGCCGGCGCCATCTTCTCCAATCGTCAGGGAAGACGTCCCTCGCGCGAAGCGATGACTCACTTATTCATGTTCCTCGCTTTGTGCACGTTTCTTTTTTCACTTTTAGCCCCTTCATGCATTAAGTGGCGAATGGGATGCACAGCTGGGTCACCGTGGATGGAATGGATTCTGGCGGGGCGCCCTGACGAGCGGGGACCTTTTTTGGAAATCGCTCACGTCTCCTTAAGGGTTTCCCAGCATTCCTGGGATGCTTGGATCCTTTTTGCTTTTTTCGTTCGCTCTTTAGGCTAATCTGCAATTCTATTCGCCCTCTCGGCACGGAATAGCTCATTTCCTCGTCCATTAGGCCCCAAGTAGGCTCGTGCGGGAGCAAACTCGAAACTTTGTTGGGACACCCAGAAGTGGGTGATTTTTGGCCATTAAGTGGCTTCTACTCTATCGTGAAAAGGGCCGTCCAAGTACAATCTCCCCCTCGCATTCCTTAGATGCCAGGGTCCCACTTTCTTTCTTCTTCTTCTTCCCTATGTCCTTTTGCTTTTTCCGTTCGTTCTTTGAGCCAATTTCCAATTGGATTCGTCCGCTCAACACAAACATCTGCTTTCACGTCCCAGCGACTCCTCGGACTGTCAGCCCACAAAGAACGAGGAAAGAAGCCGAGAGTCCCGAGGAGAAATGCGCTTACATTTAGCGCGGCGTGATTTCCCTTTCCGACCGAGGTAATGCGTTTTGCATAGGCAACAGCACAGAAACGCCCTTTGAGGGTGCGTGGGGACGAAGTGCCGACTGCGAAAACAGACGCAAAAAGCGAACTTTCGTCCCAATCAGAGTGCGTTTCCCTTGTTTACTCTCGCTTTTCGCGATTTGGACCGCTTATCCGTCATTACTCGCGCCTCGGGAGCGTCCGGAAACGGGGAAAGGGTCCCGGCCGGGGGCGTCCCGCAGACATCATTACCCCCGGCGTCTGTCTCGCTGTCTGTCTGCGGGTGCCAAACGTCTCAAATCCTCGAGGGGCGTCGGAATGTCGCCTTATTGGCCCCAGATAACGCAATTATTGCCTCTATTCGCCGATATTTGCTTTGGCCAGCTGAGCCTGCGAAGAAGCAGCGGAAGAAATCATCGCAAATGAGCCAGCGGCTTCCTTGGAAACTCCAAAGGAGCTCGCGTGACGCGCGCCTAACGACCGAGAGTTTCGCCAGAGCGACCGAGTTCAGGCACTTGAGGGTTCTAGGGATGCTGGACTCACCTGGACTGAGGACGAGGCAGTGGAGGGCGACCGACGGGGCGATCCAGGAGACGAGCAGCGTCAATACCGTAATCCGACGCATGGATGAGGCGAATCAGAAGAAGGACATTAAAATGCGGGAGTTCGCGGGTCTAAACTGTGGCGAGCGGCGTTCGCTTCGAGGGGCGGACGGAGGGCGGCGCCGAGGAGCTCAATCGGGGAAGACAGCCGAAGATTGACGCCAGAAGCTGCAAGCGAGATGGCTCCGAGCCTGTTGTCACGAGGGACGCGCAACGATTGTTTACGACGCGCCAAAAGTTGCGCTTGATTGGATTACCTAGCCACATGACTCGCCGGCACATCATCGTCGGCCTGGACTAAGGCCAAGAAGGTCAGCGAACGGCCAGGGGCTTTGCCTTGTCCAGCGCCGAAACGCGTAATTAATCAAACGGTGCGCGCATCTCGGGAAGATGGGGCGGAAGACGGAATGGTCCGCTTAGGGAAGAAGAAGGTCGGCGAATCGGGACGACACGCGAGCTCGCGCTGAATCGCTAAGAAGGCGAAGTGCAGCTGTCCTCTTCTCTTGGGCTCCGGAGCAGAGCTGTGCTCGGTACTTGGGGAAAGACCATCGGAAGAGGACACTTCCTCGGCTTTTTGCAAAGTTTTTTGACTGAAGAACTTCCTCGGGGTCCAGCCCACAGTAGGATGGAGGAATACAAACACTTGAGAGGAAAGGGGGCCGAGCAGTGAAGTTTCTAACGACGATACTTGAGGGGCACTTTTATCATGTTTCTGCTGATCCTTGGACACGTTATAAGAGGGCTTAGATGAAGCCATTTACGTAACAAAACAAAAAGGCCGAAAGTGCCTTCGAAATGTCTTCAGAAAATTCCTGACAAAAACGCCCATATGGAGCGATATATGCCAATATCTCGCCCCTTCACTTCTTCCCTTATTGCCTTTTGTTCTCCTTCTTTCTCCTATGATAAGCGCCGACAGAGATTCTGCAGAGATAAAAATCGGCTGGGAGGGGCTTCACGAAAGAGGCAAAAGTGCAGTTGCCCTCTTGCCAGCTCCGGAGGGACTTCTTCTTCAATTCCTGGTGTCCTCGGGTCCTTAGCGCCCCACGCTCGCGTCGCTAAGGAGCCCGAAGACGAAAGTAGCTAAGACACGGATGGGTCTCCATGGGGAAGGAGAGGCTTCGGGATGCGCAGAGGGGCATTTTGGCTTCCGACGCGCCATGGGAAAGGTGAGTTCCTTCTCCGCTCTGCTAAACAACGCCAAATCTTCGGAAAACGAACGCGGTGAGTGCTGTGGAACCGCTGGTCCCGGACGGAAGGACCACTCCCGCGCCGAGGGCCAATCTGCTCAAGACGCCGGACACCGAACTCTTCAAGAAGATCGACCTGAATCGACCGCGATCGACGACGCCGAAGCCGCTCGGAGAGTCCGACGTGCTGGTGGAGGAGCTGGGGCACAATGACAAGCCGGAGGGGCCCCCAGCCTTGGCCCCTCCCCCTCCTCCCGCGCGCCTCAAAACCCCGGACGCGAAGAAGGAGGACATGGAGGAGGCGGAGTGTCCCTTTAAGGAGTTCGGCTGCGAGAAGAAGGACTCGGCGCACGAAATCAAGAAGCACATAAGGGACGACAGGTGAGCAGAACGAGCGAAATGAGGAGTTCCACCTGTCCCTTCGCCTTTTTTTGCGAAAACAACACGCAGCCGAGCCCATGTGCATGGAGAAGGACGGGGATCAGAGGGATTAGGCAGAAAGGAGGAAAGATTGGGTGGGAGAAGATACAAGACAGCGAAAAGAACTACATGACAGCGTGAAATGGGTCCTCGGCTCGATTGGGATCGATTCATAAGGATGCGGGCTGATTAAGATCCTGAAATGTTGTTCTTCCTGGTTGTTTGGTTCCTTGTGTTCCTGGACTTTCCAGATGACCGTTAACAGAGTCTTCCATCCGTTTCAGCAAGCTCCATCAAACACAGCTTGCCGACGGGGTGCTGGCGCTGAAGCAGCAGACGATGACCTCCATCGACGCCTACACGAACACCTTCCAGCTGGTGGACTCGGCCATCATCCGCATGAGCCACATCGCTTGTCTCTACAGGTACGTCTCCTACCATAACCCGGCAAAGGGCTTTCGTCCGCTTGAACCTAAATATGACTATCTTCTCACAAAAACATGAACCGAAGCTGACCTACCGGCGAAGGAATAGACTGTTCTTGTGTGCTTCGGGTCTTGGAGGGTCTTCTTGAAAGTTTCTTCTGATCCCTTCTTCAGCTCGCAGTTTGTGTGGCGCATCGATGGTTACGCGGCGGCGCTGCAGAAGGCGAAGCGCGGCCTCGCGCCGCTCGTCTTCTCGCGGCCCTTCTTCTCGCACCGCAATGGCTACCGCCTCGCGGCCTCCTTCGCGCCCTTCGGCGACGGAGACTCCATCCGCGAGCACAGCTCCGTCTTCTTGTGCATCCTGAATGGCGAGAACGACGACGTGCTCCACTGGCCCTTCGCCTGTCCCGTCACCTTCACCCTTCTGGACCAGAGCCCCGATAAGTCGAACCTCCAGCACAGTAGGCACGCCTCTGGGGTGGACATTAAAGCCTTCTGCTACTTCAGTCTCCGTGCGTCTGACGCCAAAGACCGTCGAGGCGAACGCTCCGTTCCTCGACCGACCGAAGTCGGGCCGGAACCCGGCCTTCGGGATCCAGCGCTTCGCCCCTCTCCCGGAGATGAAGGCAGGCGGGCGCTACGTGAAGGACGACGTCGCCTTCATCGACGTCCAGGTGGACGTCCGCGGCATGAAGGAGATGTAGAAGCGCGGCCTCCTTCCCCTGTCCTTGCATATGCGCTTGGCTTATGTAGAGTGATAAACTGCTTCCCTCGGAGGCCAATTTATTCTTCTTGTCGCGAGTTCTGCAGGCGCTCTGTCTTTAGGAGGACATCCTCATCGCCAAAATCCGTCGTGGGAGGGACTCCTGAAGACGAGAAAGAAGAAGGAAGAATTCCTACAGTATGTAGATCAAAGTCAACGTTTTTCTTTCTGAGACCGCCCACCAAGCTTCTGAAGAGTGAGAGAGAACCATCGCCGCCCGTGACCCCCGCTTGTGCCATGAAGCCGAAGCACTCCAGAGTCCCCTGGACTCCACGCTTGCAAAGTGTGCTCGTGCAGACCCACCGAGACGCTGTCTAGCGTCTGGACGGGCCTTCAAAAGGAGTAGAGGGCGCGGAGCGGGGAGCATTTGCCTTTCCGCTCGCAGAGAGTAGCCTCCATGCGCCTCGTCTTCGTTCTGATCGCAACCGCCGTCACCGCGCTTTCGGAAGCCAGCGGGGACGTCGAGCGGGAGTCCGACTCCTTCTACCTTCTTCTGGCCGTCTTTTTGCTCGTTCCACTGCTCGTGATCGCCGTCTGCTGCTTCGCCTACCTCGCGTTCTTCCGTGCTCGAAGACAACCTCCCGCCACCCCGGAACAGAGCCCGACGCGCTCTGGAGAGGATGACGTGGAAGCGACCGAGCAGGAGTCGCCGCCGTCACGGAAGCCGCGGAAGCCGCGACTGGTCGAGGTTAACCGCTACATGCACTTTTACCAGAAAAAGCGAGGATCCAAGAAGCCCAGCGAAGCCGATGCCGGTAAGTGACCTTTCCGCGTTCATCTTATCGTGGTTTAGTCGCCAAGGGAGCCGTCTGCCCCAGCTGTTCACGAAGCTCATTGGAGAGCAACTTGGAGAAGTTCGAGTCGAACCCTCCGAGCTACGCCGAAACCATGTTTCGGCGTTCATCTAACCAGCTTTCCGCGTTCATGCAACCGAAACGGGTTCAAGAAGCCCCGAAACCTGCTAAGGTGGAGTCATCGACCCTGAAGAAGTCCACCGTTGATTCAAATCCCGTGAGTAACCCGCCCAAGACTTTGCCGCAGGTCCAGCAGGTTCCCGAGAATCCTCCAGAGAAGCCTCCGAAGGTAAGGAGTCGCATAGCAGACCTTCAGCTAATAAGCACTTGTTACCTTCTCAGCACGTCCAGCCCGTTCAGCACAGCGGCAGCTCCTCCGGTCGAAGGATATCCGTGTCCACGGACGACTCAGCCGACTTCGACGACAGCCTCGTCGTGAACACCATGCGCTCCGAGGACATGATCCGCCCCAACAACCCCATCTACAGCGCGTGCGTCCGCCCTCCACCGGTGTCGGCCGAAGCGATTACCGAGCTCTCTACGTCCCGCTCTTCTTCGGAGATGGTAAGTTCCGCGTGAAAAATCCAACGCCCATAATCGTGTTAAGAATGTCGCCGTGTCTCGACCCAAGATGATTCAAGTCGGCTACCCGGCCGCTCCGAAGTACACCTCGCCTATGGGCAGTTCGGAGTCCATCGCCGTGGCTTTGAACAAGCGCAAGACAGGCTCCGACTCGAACATCATGTACAGTCAGGAGCATCTCATCGACTACAACAAGAAGGAGGGCGAGAAGCCGGAGACGTCCGCTACTCAAGCCACGCTCGCAATGATTTCGATCCCTTCGACGACGATCGCGGCCACGCAGCCGACGAAGACGGCGACGGCCAAGCCAACGGACAGCCAGGTTTCCAACGCAGCTCCCACGCAGGCCTCCTCGGTTATGGAGAGCGGCACTCAAGCTACGACAAGTCGCGCAGTGTCGGACATCCTGTCGACGAAGACCGCCGTGGAGGACGTTTCCGAGAGCAGCGAGCACTCTTCCAAGTCGAACGACAAAGGCGAGAAGCAGAAGAAGGGTCCACCGGCGACGCAATAGTACTTTAGTGGTTTCTTTTCTGTAATTTACGACGGTTATACGGCGAGAACGTTTGAGGATAAAGCGGTTGAGCTGCCCAGTAGTTGGCCATACTTCTCGTAAAGTGGGCGGAAACATCTCTTCTCTCTTGAGGTGGTGATTTCTCTGCGACGTAGACAGACAATCCTTATCGCCTTCATACGCCACGCTGGTCCCACAGCGAAGAGCCTGTCATGCCGCGCCGTCTCACGCGATCGATGTGACCACAGTCGCCCGGCGACGGGACTCGTGTCTCTTCGCGTGTTCCCAGCGACGTCGTTAGCCGCCGGCGCGCCCGATAACCCGACGAAGGCTTCTCCAACTCGATTCCGTCGCTGGCAGCATCTAAAAGATGTCTTCGCTATTCTGGCACTTCCTCTTTCCTATCCGTCCTTTCGCCACTTGTGGCGCTCAGCCATCCGTCCGCTCGAAGCGAAATGAGTCGCGCACAGAACGAGTTTTGTGTATCCTATTCTCGATTCCCTTATTGAGAGACTCATGATTGCAGTCGCCACCAGCCATTTTTCTGCCATTTTGTGTATTTTGGCTCTAAGGCCGATAGGTGAGAAATATCTCTAAATTACTTCCGTTTTTCGAACACTTAAAGCGACTAGAGAACGCCATGGGTCGACCGACGTGAATACATTCGTCTTAATTCAGTTCTCTTAACCCTCCATCAACCCACAGGATCTGCCGTCGCCTCCACTTAGATTGTTTCCTTGTAGAGCGATGGCCGAGCCCATGTCCGACGATGAAGGAGAAGTCATAGATCGTATTTCGTCCTCGTCTCCCGAAGACATTTCGGAAGAAACCGATCCAGAGGCTCATGAAAGGGTGAAGCGACCCCCGATGACTCCACCGTCCCCCCAGAACGGCGAAGACATCGAGGACGACATCTCCGACGTCGCCTCACCGGTAAGTAGGCCTGTGCTGCAAGTAGTAGGAGAGTCCTTTCCAGCCTCCGCAGCGGAATGACGCGAGCTCGGACTCCAACAATATGGACGACAACGACAATCTGGACTATTCGGATTGTGAAGGCGACGTGGCCGAGGAGCCAGCCGTGGAAGAGAAGGAGCAGCCAGCGGAATCGGACTCCAAGAAGGACTTATCGGACGGCGAGCTGGAAGAAGGAGAATTAGAGAGTGACTCGGAAGACGACAATAACAATCAGAATTCGACCGTAAATGTAAGTCATTGTGGCTGGAACATGCCTAAGTACTTGGTTAAGGACGCTAAGCGACGCTCAGTTTCGCGAAGCGCTTCTCGATCGCCTCCTCCTAAGCGACCCTCAAGCCGGAACGACGGTATCTGCAAGTTCTACCTGCGCGGGAACTGCACATGGGGCGCTACGTGCAAGTTCTACCACCCAACGGACTCAGAGTGCGAGCGTCTCCGTCGAGAAGAAGGCATCGACGGGCGGAGAAGCATCACCAGAGTGTACCAACGCGCGGCGAGCCCTGCTAAGGGGGAGGACGCCTGGGAAAGAGGACTGAAACAAGCGCGCGAGCGCATGAAGAAGGCCTCGGAACTGAAGAAGGACCCCGACTTTGACAAGAAGCGACTGTTGATGTCCGCCAGTAGCGCGTCGCCACGAAGACGTTCGGACTCGGAAGACTCCATGGACAGAACGTAAGTGCCACAGGACTTATATACATCCCCATAATATGTCTTTAGCCGGTCTCGCTCACCTCCGAACATGCGAGAGAAGACCAAAAGAATTCCCGAGCCTGTACCCTTCTTTCCTGTGGGAACCAATGGCCGGCCTCCTTCGCTCATTGACGTTATGCGTAATGAGGATCGTCGTCGCACCGAGGCTATGAAAGGTACTACCATCACTCTGTGCATCCCTGATAACCTTCAGTTCCAGACTTGGGGCCTCAAGTACTATACCCGTCGCGAGACAGGGATAGGAACCGCGGTCGTCGATCAAACGAAGGGAAGACTGCTCCGGTTCCGTTGAGGGAGGTCGCTGCAGCTCCCAGAAGTGGCCAATCCTTGCGTGAAAGGTGTCGTCAGCGAGAGATCGATCAGCAGGCCAAGAGGGATCGTGCCGTCCGCAGAAGCCCGTCGAGCCGGTCGTCAGCTGAAGGCTCGGAGAAGAGAGGACGAAAACGCCGCCAGGAGCGCTCTCGCCCGCGTTCGCGCACCAGAAGCCGATCGCGGTCCGCCTCCTCTCGCGGCTCGCAAAGAAGTCGCAGCAGCTCCTCGGACTCGGCGCCTTCGTCGTCCAGATCGTCTTCTCGCTCCTCAGGTTCGCGCTCGTCTTCGCGGTCAAGTGTGGGCTCCGATCGTCATTCGCGAAGAAACACAAAGAACAAAGGCGACAAGAAGGTGAAGTCCGCCAAGCGACGGGATCCGACAACACTACGCTCCTTGATGAGCTCTGAAAGGGGGAAGGACCGCGAGGCGTCTTCGGCCGCAGATCTCTCTTCGTTCCGCATTCCCAAGCGTCGTCGGTCTCAACGTTCAGAATCTCGAAGCCGATCCCCTGTCAACCGGAACAGAATGCGCGACAGGGACGGAAGAAGGCAGACTTCGACCAAGTCGAGGCCCAACAACGAAAGAAGAAGACGTCCTTCGAAGAGGGACGACGCTCCTCCGGCGGCCTACCGCTCCAACGTGGATCCCCTCTTCGGACTCGAAGGCATTCCTCTCTCTCCTGAAGGAGATCCTATTAGCTCTGACGACGAGCCGGATCCAAAACGCGACGAGGTAAACCATTATCAATATGAAGTCGTTCATGTCTTTCTCCAGGTAATCCGTGAACGGGACCGCATCGACAACATAAGCGACTCTTCGGAGTCGAGCAGCCGAAGCAGCTCCAACAGCTCCAGTAGCGAAGGCGAAGAGGAGCCGAAGGTATCCTTTGTCTTTCGAATTTTCCTCATAGTTTCTGTTTAGTCGAGCTCTTCGAGCATAGGTGCTGCAGGGAACGAGATCCCGGCGCCTCCAGAGCCGATGAACGAGTTGGACGAGAAGGAGCGCCGTCGCCAGGAGTTGCTGGACCAGCTTCGGTCAGTGGAAGAGGCGATCGCCAGAAAACGTGGAAAGCTGACGGTCTAGGCTGAGTTTTTTGAAACGCATAATCGGGGAACCATCGTGCAGCTCAGACTTCTTGGGGCATTGGGTTTTGCAAAAATACGTTAGAATGTGAATGTAAATAGTTTTAAGGGGACCCGGCTGCTGTTATCTATTGTGCTATTTATAAAGTATAATTATTATGTGTAATATATAAATTTAATGTCTCCTTTGGTACCACATATCGACGATCGTCAGATGCAACGCTTCATATATCTTTCCTTGAGGAGGATCCTTCCTGCTTGAGATGCGAGTCGGACTGCCTGAGTCATTCGTGGATTTTCTCCTAATCTTCAGTCTTATTCCAGAGGAAAGCAGCTTAGACTCACCCAGGATGTCACACATAATGCTCCTTGAGAAGCAGGTGAGGAAGACGAAGCCAGAGAAGGAAGACCCGATGGAGCGGCGAGTTAATCTCTTGAAGGGGGCGACCGACCTGAAGTAGGCTCTGCGCCTCCGAGATCCAACTGACTCGACTCTTTCAGGTACAGCCAGTTCCAACCGATCTACGAGCTCTGGTGCGACTACTTCTCCACTCTGATTGGAGGCGCGGACGGGACGCCGGACGAGAGGATGATCAAGGCGGACTACCACGGCTGTCTTCTGATAGTCTCCGACTCGCCGTGCAAGAACCTCATCGGCCGCGTGGGAATTGTGATCCACGAGACGCGCCGCACTTTCCAGATCATCACCAAGGAGGACCGCGTTCTTAGTAAGCCTTTTCCCAGCAATTTCCCATTAGAGCTGGTTTTCGAGGCTTCTTGGAGGCAATGAAAAGGGCGAAAAGCATTAAAACCGTGGGATAATGGAACCAGAAATGCATCTTTCCTGTTTAGCACTCCCGAAGACCGGCAGCAGTTTCCAGTTTGCCCTGGAAGGCAAAGTGTTCACACTCTTCGGGGACGCCCTCGCTCAGAAGAGCTTCCTCCGCGGGAAGAAGATGAGAAACCGAACTACCGTACCCCACCTGCTGCGGTGATGCTCTTCGTACATCTTGTTTGTTTTTGTTTTGTTTTTGTTCTTTGTTTGCATGTGAAACGGGTGATCCGAATTGAGTCTTTTGCCTTCGCTGTTGTTGAACCGTCTCCGATACAGTACTTCAAACCTTTGTCTTGTTACTCGTACAGCTTCTGTAGATGGAGTCGGTCTACTTGGACCACAACGCGACGACTCCGCTGCACGAAAGGGTGAAGAAGGCGATCGTGGAGAGTGTGGACGTCTGGGGGAATCCGTCCAGCTCGAACAAGCTTGGAGAAGAAGCGAAGGCCGTGGTGGAGCGAGCGCGCGGACAAGTCGCGAAACTCTTTAAGAGCGACCCAAACAATGTCGTCTTCACTTCGGGAGGCACAGAGGTAGGTCCAAGTAGCATTGATCCCGGAAAATCTTTATAGACGAACAACTGGATTATCTCGGCGACGATCGAAGGGTTCCAGAGCCCCGGGAAGAAGCGCGTGATCACCTCGGCCATCGAGCATCCGTCCGTCCAGAATCCGCTGCGATTCCGTGAAGCTCGCGGCGAGATAGAGCTACTTGAACTGCCCGTCGATCCCAGGAGCGGAAGAGTAGACGTCGGGAATCTGGCCAGTCTGCTAGACGAGAACACCTGTCTCGTCTCGGTGATGCTGGCGAATAACGAGACGGGTGTCTACCAGCCCCTCAAGGAGATCTCCCGAGTCGTCCGGGAGTCCAAGTTTGCCGACCGGATCCTGATCCACTCGGACGTGGCCCAGGTGGTGGGGAAGAGACCGGTCTGCTTGAAGGAACTCGGCGTCGACGTGGTCACCGTCGTAGGGCACAAGTTCTACGGGCCCAGGATCGGGGCGCTTGTGTGGAACGACGCCAGGAAGCCTTTTGATCTCGCGCCGATGCTGCTTGGAGGAGGCCAGGAAGGGGAGCGCCGTTCAGGGTATGTATAGCCAGGGTTGCCGGATGTTCTACTCTGAATGATTCAAGCACGGAGAACACTCCGATGATCGCCGGGCTCGGAGTCGCCGCGGAAGAAGCCTCCATCGAGTCGAAGCAAGAGATTCTGAAGGCGAACCAACACTCCTTCCAGGCGGAACTGAAGGTATCGGAGAAGTGTGTGGCCACTGTACAATGTTCCGTTCCAGAGAGTGTTCGGAGACGACGTCAAGATAAACTTCGAAGGGAGCGATCGCCTGGAGAACACGGTCAGCGCGAGTTTCCCGGCTTCTACCATCACCGCCTGTGATGTCGTCGAGAAGGCCAAGACGTTCGTCGCCAGCACCGGGGCCGCCTGCCACGCTACTTCAGTGACGTAGGTGGACTCGTCGTTTGACGTCTAAGAAGATCCGCTTTCAGGCCGTCAGCGGTGCTTCTGGCCTGCGGAGTGAGCGAGCACGACGCCCTCCGCACGATCCGCTTCAGCTTCGGAACCACGGCCGTGACCGAGGAGGACATTGTCCGGGTGGTGCAGGAGCTGAAGACCTTGACCACCAGTGCTGTGGGACCCAAGTGTGGATAGGACAACGATGAAGACGTTGAGCAGTGATGAAGTTGAACAATTATAATGTATAATATCAGTTTCTACGTTTCTAAATACCTCCGTCCTTTTCTGCTTCTTAAGCTTCTTATGGACGTTCCACAGTTGGACGCCCTAGAGGGAGAGCACGAAGAACTGATGTGGATCAATCAAGGGGTGCTCCGTAGTTGGCTCACCATTGAAGTTCGGAAGAAGATCGACCAGTGCTAGAAGACGCTGCCGTAGAGAAGCGAATCTGCTCTGGAGAGGAATAGCAACACGGTGGTCAGAGAGCGAACAACTTCGGAGGCGCTAAGGAGCGCTTTTTGCTGTCGGCGATCGCCGGCTCCTTGCTAATTTGCGTAATTCAGTCGCCGCCACGTTCTTCTGACCGTCTCCCATCCTGCGATTTGCCAAAACGCGGTCAGCGAAGTGTCCGTTTTTTCGCGGTTCGGAACCAGCCGGCAATTGGGGGTGCTACTTAAGCCGTCAGTCCCCATCTCCAGCATCCACTCGTCCTCCTCGCCTCCTCCAATTCACCATGGTGAGTCCTGGAAGACGCTTCAGTGGTTCTGCCCCAATGGGAGACCCTTAAGACGACTTGGCCACTCGATCCTTCTTCAGATGTTCTTCCGCACCGTCCTTCTCGTTCTCGTCGCCCTGGTCGCCGCCTCCTTCGGCTGCCTCTCCCTCGGAGGTGGCGGCTGCTGCTCGCACTCCGGCTGCCCTTCTCACTCCAAGTGCCCCTCGTAGGGCCACCGGCCTCTACCGTAACCCGTTTTTGCCTTCAGGTACGCTGTCGTCGCCGTTGCTCCCCACGCGCCGTCCTACGCCGCTCCCGCTTACGGTGCCCCGGCCTACGGTGGCAAGAAGTAAGCGCCACTGCCAGACTCTAATTTATCGACTCGCGATCGCACCGTTCTAAGTTAATTTATCGACCTTAAATAAACTGAAGGAACCGTTTCTCGGTGTTGTTCTCCGGGGGAAGCATCTGAGGAGTCATCACAGGCGCCTTAAGGTGGAAAGTGATGCATAAAGTAGAGAGCATATTGGGGAGAGAGAAACACATAGTGTCGCGGACCCGCCACTCTTCAAAATGGATCTTCTTTGGCTCTATACTTTACCACATTCATGAACGCACTCTGATTGATTGTTCCAGCACAACAAATGTTTGAGGTAACCTTTACTGATAGCCCTATCTTCGGTTATGATAGCCCTGGGTTGGTTCTAGTTAAGGAATATGGTTTAAACAGTATATTCCGGGTACCTCGCCCATGTTTCCATCCTCTTGAATGACACTGGTCACCATCTCATTCCAACTGTCAACTCAAGCCAGATCTCACAATACCGTCCGAATTCCAACCGCCTCAGTCCTCCAGGCGCTAAGACAGCAGCGCCGCCTAATGCAAAGCGACAGTGAGCCCCTACAGTACGCGTTCCGGTTCCTCGGAGCCGGGGGTGACGTTGTTCCGCAAACGATCCCTCTTTCGGACAGTGCGACGAAAGCGAAATCGGCTCGTTAATCCCCGAAGACGCGCGAAAGTGCAAACTAGCCGCGGTCGGGGTCCGGACGGAGTATGCAAATTCCTTGTGACCTGAATCGGCTCTTCGATTACACGGGCTATTGCGCCGGAGAGCGAAATCCCGCAAATCCTGTTGTCCTCGCGAGGGCCCGCCCTCCCCATTACTTAAGCCGCGCGGGCACCCGGGTTCTCCACACTCGGCATGAAGTCGCTCCTCTCCCTCGCAGGCCTTCTCCTCCTCGCCGCCCCGACCGTCCTCGGCTGCCTCGGCGGCCTCGGTGGCTACGGACTCGCCCCCTCCGCCGGCGCTGGCTGCTGCGGGCCCTCGACCGCCGGATGCCAGGGCCAGCCCTGCGTCAGTTCCCAGTAGGTTTCTTTTCTTCTTCGAGGGTTGGAAGGCTTTGAATCCATCTGACTACTCCTCTGGTTGCTTCAGGTACGGCGCCCCTCCAGAGCTGCTTCCCCAACCGGCGATCCCTCCTCCGCCGCCTCCCGCCTCGGGCTACGTTCAACCCTCCGGTCCCTACGTACCGCCGCCTCCTCCTCCTCCGGCTCCCCAACCCCTTCCTCCTCCGACCGGTCCCCGCCCGCCCCCTCCTCCTCAGCCCCTTCCCTCGCCCTACGGAGGCCCGATCTCCTATCCCATCGTCTCCCCCGGAAGTGGAAGCTACGGTCCTCCTCCCCCGGCGCCGCCTCCGCCTTCGGGACCCTACGGCAGCGGAGGACCTCCTCCCCCCACGTCCGGCAGTGGCAGCTATGGAGTCCCCAAGCCGGGCGCCTACGTCCAAGGCTGAAGTGCTTGATAACCGTTGTTCTGTTTGTATATGCGTCTTTCAAACTCTCAGAGGTCTCAATAAAGAAGTTCCGCTCGTTCCAGTGGTTCAACCACAGGACAGAGAAGAAGTGAAGCAGGGGGTCGGGAATGGACTTGGTGAGTTTAGCACACTAAAAGGGCATAGCGCTACAACGCCGCCTCCTTGGCTTGCTTTGGAACTTTACCAGTGACCTTGAAACCCCTGGATACCGTAGTTCAACTATGGCATTCTTGGATCTTAAACTGTCACTGCGACGCCAAATTCTGGTCCCCGAGGCACTCACCGCTCCCAGAACAATTTCAGCATTTCGCTTCGCCTGTAGTTGCCATTTGGCTCCAGACGACTGACTCACCCAAGCATGTGCTCAGGAAGGGCCCGCCCAGGAAGTGGCCTGCTTAAAGTATGGCCATCATGGGACCCCAGTAGGTCTCTTCAAGGATGAAGATTCAACTTCTCTTGCTCCTCTCCCTCGCCCTTCCTCTTGTGGCCTTCTTCGGCGACTCCTACGAAGACTCTATCAAGTGCTACATTCAAGAGCTCGACAAGAGGAGTTTCACCCCCTGCGGCCAAAGCTTCCTCCAAACGGACTTCGCCCAAATAGGGAACGTCTGGCGTTACAAGTGCTGCGAGAAGGCGTCGCGATGGAAGAAGGATGAGTGTTACGAGAAGAGATACAGCTTCATCTTCCGTGGGTGTCCCAACGGCTACGAGGAGAATGAGGTGTGGTTCAACACGAAGAAGATGTGGTGCTGTCCGGCAAAGCAGTGATCTGTGACGGTCTTCTTCACGCTTCTGCTTCTGACCTTTTGTATTGTCCAGCTTTGTAGTTAATAAAGCTCTTATGTGCGGAAGCTCTTGGGACTTGTGGGACACCCTGATTCACCTGAGAGACCCTTTGCAGCTCGGTCATTGGCAAGTACTTGCCGGTGCTCGTGATTCGCTCCCATCGGGCGCTGTCTTCGAAAGCCAGAGTTCAGGACGGGAGGAATCCTTTAGTTTTGTGCGGTACAATCTCAGTGCTTCTTAGTGGTATTGGGCAAGGACAAAGCTACATTGCTACAGTAATAATGTGGAGGTATAACTATGAAATCCAAAGCATTCACGAGAAGAGGAAGGGTAGCACTAACATCATCAAAAATCAAAAGTTGCCCTTTTGATCTTGACTCACAGAAGCCGCGCCGCAGAAGGGCCCTCCCCGGAAGCAGCACGCTTAAAAGTAGTCAGCATGGCGCGGGCGCATCAGATCTCTCCAAAGATGAAGATCCAGCTTCTTGTGCTCGTCTCCCTCGCCCTTCTTCTCGTCGCTCCGCTGGCCGTCAACGCTGAAGACTGCTACGACTCGTTCGAGCTCTCGTGCAAGGAGGGCTACTTCGAGAACTTCGTGACTTTCCACAAACCATACCAGACCACGAGATGCTGCAAGTCGCCGCCAACGTGGAGGCAGGATGAGTGCCACAAGAAGATGACCAACTTCTTGTTCTTCTCTCTCGATTGCTCCAGAGGCTACGTGAAGAACGACGAGTGGGAAAGCGGCAGAGTGTGGATCTGGTGCTGTCCGGAGAAGTGAAGGACCCACACGTTTCTACTTGACGCCTTCTGAATAAATGATGATCCTTCTCGAAGTCGCTTTGGTTGTCATAACAGGTCCTTCTTGTGCTGTTGTCAAAGGATGGCTGGAAGTCTTCTTAGAAAGTCAGCAATGAGTGAATTGACCTATCGCTTTAAGTTGGACGAATCATCGTCGGAAATCAGTTTACTTCGCCGAAGAATCTTCTAGTGAAACTAGCTTACTGTTCATAACAGTAAGGAACTCGGAGGCCTGGACTGAAGTGTAGGGCCCTTCTACGGTGAAAGTGGATCTTTCAAAGGGTCTTATTTGTCAGTGCCTATGAAGAAGATGCAACAGAGATCCCTTCCAGTCTAAGACCAAAGGTTGCTTGGTTTCCCTGGGGTTTAGTCGACCCTTCTCTGGTACTGTACATAGTTACCATTTCGTGCCAGACCATGACTCACACAAGCAGGAGCTCAAGTATGGCCCGCCCAGGGTGCGGCTTGCTTAAATCGTTGCCATCGTTACCGGGCCACAGCAGCCCTCCAAGGATGAAAGTTCAAGTTCTACTGCTTTTCTCCCTCGCCCTTCTTCTCGCGGCTCCCCTGGCTATCGGCGAAGAATACTGCCACGAGTCCTTGGACGTTCCATGCGCAGATGGCTACAACCAAATGGACATAAAGACCGAGGAACCGTACAGCAAGACAGTGAGGTGCTGCGTGAGACCGGCCAAGTGGACTCAGGACCAATGCTACAAGAAGATCGGGAAGGTCTTTGGCTCCTTGGTCTTCGACTGTGCCAGTGGGTACCAATACTACGACAAGTGGGATAGCGGTCTGTACATCTATTGCTGTCCGGAGAAGTGAAGAACCCTAAGCCATGCTTCTCTGCCCGGTGCCTTGTCTTGTGATTGTGATCGTAAGAGTTGGCGATAATACAGTGTACTTTGGCTTCCAAGACATAGGTGCCCCGAGAAGGCACGCAACTTCGGTTAAGGCCGTCTCTGGAGGACCTTCTTCAGCATCAGAAGGCTCTTGACCAGCCACATTCTTCAGTGATGTTCTCTTCATGTGCTAGGCCCCGGTGGCCAGGGTTCTTAGGTCAGATGCGATCTTCTTCGACTGCACATAGTTGCCCTTTCCTTGACTCACCCAAGCATGGGCTACAGAAGGATCCGCCCAGGACGTGGCTTCCTTAAGAGTGACGATCGTTGCGGGATCTCTGTAGGTCTCGCCAACAATGCTGATCACAGTTCTTGTGCTCGTCTCCCTCGCCCTTCTTCTCCTGGCTGAGAATGTCGCTGCCGGAAATGCCGTTGAGAACAACGACTCCAAATTCTGGGAATGGTGCTGTCCGTATCCACTGAAGTGACTACTTCGCAGGCCTACTATCTTCTTCATTTGTGGTGTTCTACTTTGAATAAAGAGTTCTCTCTCGTCCAAAAGCCGCGCAGAATAAACTTGAAAGTGGCTAGATCGTCTATACCGTCTGTCTAGACTAGACTATAGACTGTCTGATGCTGGAGTATACCTGTCTGAGGATATCTGCGGGTCTGTTTCGTGCATACTACAGTCTCTTCTAGACGTCTGTCTACATAGACTCTTCTGTCTCGGTGCGCAGTCCACATTCCTCTTGCTAGCGGCGGTGGTTTCCCTAGGCCATGACTCACCTAGCAAGCATGTGCTGAAGTGGGATCCGCCCAGGACGTCACCTTCTTAAAGTGGTCAGCGAGGTGAGACCTTAGCAGTCTCTCCAACGATGAAGACCAAAGTTCTCGTGCTCTTCTCCCTCGCCCTTCTTCTCGCGACCCCCCTGGTCGCCGGCACCCACTGCTACCAGTCAAGTAGCCCGTGTGAAGAAGGCTTCGTGGAAACGGACAGCAAGTCTGACGCTTACGGCGAGACGAAGATGTGCTGCGACGAGCCGTCGGAGTGGTCGATCCAGGATGGATGCTACGAGAGACTCAGCTTGTTCGGCGGATGCCCCTCTGGCTATGGGCAGAACCCCACGTGGTTCACCTCCAGGATCAGGATCTGGTGCTGTCTCAAGGAATGATGAACTCCCAGGCTCTCGTTTCTACTTGGGCGTCCCCCTATGTGTTCTTTAATGTATTCTTCTGCAAATAAACAGTCTGCGCTTCTTACATTGTCCTAGCCTATATACCTCGCATTCCCTCCTCTGAAAGCGCTATCCTTAGATCATAAAGCTGAAGTTCTCTAAGCCCGTTAAACGATGTGAAGCTAGACGAGTTAGGCCCAAGATAAGCTTACAAGATCACTGAGAGTGATCAGGAGACGTCCTTAACCTACTTGGAAGTCTGCGCATCTCCTCAGTCGGCCATCCACGAACATGGGCACACTCCAACATTCAATCTCGACTCCAGTTGCCACTTCGTGCCAGACAACTGACTCAACCAAGCATCCGGCCGAAGCAGGGTCCGCCCAGGAAACTGCCTGCTTTAAGAGTGGCCACAGCGGTGGAGCCACAGAAGGTCTCTTCCAGGATGACGACTCGACTTCTTGTGCTCGTCTCCCTCGCCCTTCTTCTCGCGACTCCCGTCGCCGCCCAATTCGACCCTACATCCGACACGTACCTTCCTTGCTACGATGCCGATCACTGTGGAGAAGGCTTCTACCAAACGGACGTCTGGACCGACGGGAAGACGCTGAAGTGCTGTGACGCTCGGTCGCTGTGGTCAAACAGGGCTGTGTGCTACGAGCGATTCTACTTCACCTTCGGATGTCCCTCGGGCCACGAGGTGAACGACAAGTGGTTCACCTCCTCGTGGTGGTGGAAGTGGTGCTGCCCCGTCAACATGCAGTGAAGCCCGCGAGCTTCTGTCCCCCCCCCTGCTTCTGCTTGGCGCTTTGGGTTTTATGGTGAATAAAGAGCTTCTATCGCAGTATCTTAGTACAGTACTTGGGCAGCTGAGGAATCTGTTAGCTGAGAATCACCGTCGCTGGCCTTCTACTTGGCCTTTCAAGTCACATTCTTTACAATGGCGGAGATCACATTCCCTGTTTCGTTCCTTCTGACTCACCGAAGCATGATCCGCCCAAGAAGCGTCCTCCTTAAAAGCCGTCGCCGTGAGAGGGTCTTAGCAGGTCTGCGTAGAATGAAGATCCAACTCCTTGTGCTCGTCTCCTTCGTCCTTCTTCTTGTGGCCCCCATGGACGCCTATCAGTGCGACCGAGCAGACGAGCAGTGCGAGGCCGGCTTCGTGCAAACGGACACCAAGATGGAGGATGGCAAGCAGATACTGATGTGCTGTGACAGTCCGTCGAAGTGGTCGACCAAGCAGGGATGCTACGAGCGACTGCGCTTCCTGGCCTGGTGCTCCTCCGGATACGAGAAGAACATCAAGTGGTTCAGCAGTTCCGAGCTCTGGATGTGGTGCTGTCCCGAGAAGTGACGACCTTTCCTGTCGATGCTTTGGGTTTGTGGTGAATAAAGAGTTTAAGTCCTCTGTAGAGCCCACCTGCTTAGCACATCGGCCTAGGGTCATCGACAGTTTTCCTTTCCTTCTTGAGGCAATGAAGTTAGAGCGAATCTGCCTGGGTGGAACGTTGTGTCTAACAAGTCGTGTATTGTGACTTTTTCTTTCCATGCGAGACCGCTGAGTCACTTAAGCATGATAGGAGAAGACTACTCGAGACGCGACCAGCTTAAAAGCGATTGTAGCCGAACCACTAGAGGTCTTCGTCTCCTTCGACCTTCTTCTTGTGACCCCTAGGACGCCAGCTTCATTGAGTGCCACTCTGAAGTGGTTATTCTTATAGCAGCACTTAAAGAAAGGGAGGCTGGTAAATTCAGTTCTTTTGCGGTGCATATGCTCTTCAACATGTCGTCGGACCATCGCTAGAGCAAACTCTTTACCCGAGACACCAAGTCGGGTTACGTGATTACTTATAGGCCTTTTTTGAGCACTCATGGCGACATTCCTCTGGTGGAGAAGCCATAAAGTCATCTGGAAGGCACGTCCGGGCTGTTGATCCAACCTTCCACTAGGATTGCACACGCATAGTTGCCATTTCGTGCTAGACCGTGAGTCACCCAAGCACGTGTTCAACTGGGATCCGCCCTGAACCGGGCCTTCTTAAAAGTGATCGCGTCGGGAGCCCAGAAGGTCTCTCCAAGGATGCAGATCAAAGTTCCTGTGCTCTTCTCCCTCGCCCTTCTTCTCCTGGCCGAGAATGTCGCCGCCGGAAATGCCTTCCTGGGCGGCGATTCCGACCGCTGCTACTTGGAAGATACGCCGAAGCCGTATGAACATGTCCGGTGCAGGGCCGGCTACTTCCAAACGGACAGCAAGAGGGACGGACGCTTCCAGTCGTTGATGTGCTGCTCGTCGCCGTCCAAGTGGGCGGACAAGGAGGAGTGTTACGAGCAGCTTGGAGACTTCTTCGACCTCGAGTGCGACCCCGGCTACGAGCAGAACTCCAAGTGGATGACCTCAAGGATGTACGGCGCCGTCTGGTGCTGTCCGGAGAAGTGACGCCCTCTTCTTTGCCCTACTTGTCCTACTATGAATAAAGAGTTTACTCTGCAGTTCAACTCCTTCTCTCTTCCACAAGCCTAGACGACTTAGAGTACTGTAGTTCCATTTCTTTGCTCGGTAGCTTATCTACTTCAAGATCAGTTCAATTTCGTCTCAGGACACTTCTAAGGGTGTTCCAGGAGGTTACCTGAACCCATCTTTACTCTTGACAGCTCAAGCCGCTGTTTAGAGTCACCGTTCAATGCAGCACTACTCTGCGGAGAGACACAATTTGGTGACGGAGGCATCCTACAGTATGATCACTGAATTCTGCTTCGTCCTTGGTATGCCAGTCGGCCAGTAACAGTCACGACCGCATTCCTTCCGTTAAGGGCGTCCATAGTTGCCATTTCCCGTCAGACCATGACTCGCAGAAGCATGTGCGCAGAGAGATCCGCCCAGGACGCTGTCCCCTTACAAGAAGTCTTCGTGGTGGGACCCGGACAGGTCTCTTCAAGGATGAAGACCAAAGTTCTTGTGCTCTTCGCCCTCGTCCTTCTTCTCGCGGCCGTCCACGGCGAGCACTGCTTCGAGACGAGCGATGCCGACTGTGGGGACTACTGGCAGACGGACGTCGACGGCGACCAGCGGATGTGCTGCGACGAGCCGACGAGATGGCCGAACAAGAAGGGGTGCTACCAGAGACCGAGCTTCTTCGTCTCCTGTCCCAGTGACTACGCACGGACCTTCAAGTTCTTCTGCTCCTTCTGGCTGATGTGGTGCTGTCCGGTGAATCCATGAACTCGCAAGCTCCGCTCTTCTCTCTAAGCGATGTGTCAATGCTTCTTTGATGTGCTCCTTTGCTGATAAAGATTCTATACCCTCTACAAGGCTCCACCGTGGACACAGACGCGACCTTCGGAGGGACATGGTAAAAGGATTGAACCATGTGAACTTTGACAAACGAAGCGCAGGTTTTAAACTGAAACACACAGGCGTTGCCACTTCTCAAGAAGGTTGACCGGGGTCGTCTCCTTAGAATCTGGCTTGCGTGGTTGTCGGCCAATCCGCTGCCCTGGCAGTACAACGGATCAAAGCAGATGTGAATCTGCATTTCTTTGGGTATAGCTTTTCCAATGATTTACGGCGTCCTAAGAAGCAGATCTGGACGGTTACGTAATTCAGAGGGAAGTGTTACTCTAACAGTTAGAGTCTAACTACACACTTGGAACGGTAGAACCGCAATTAACATGAATGAGCATGACCCACCCTGGTCCAAGGCTCTCTAACATCTCAGTCGGTCACCCACACTCCTGGCCAAATTCCTGTCGGACGAGCCACAGCTGCCGCCACGATGTACCGGTTACCGTACCCCGGCGTTAGGCCAGACCTGCCAGGTGCATTGCCTAAAGTGTTGTGTTGCTGTTGTTTCTTTGAGGCACGCTTTAGGAAGTAAAGCTTTGTGTTTGTTGTCCTGTGTCCAGCAGCACACTCGGATTGAGCGCTTCCAAAGAGATCTGGTAGAAGGGCCATTCCAACATTCATGGGACGCCAAGGTTCGTGATTCTGAGGCAAATTCCACATTACCGTAGTTGCCATTTCGCGCTAGATCCTGACTCACCAACATCCGGCCGAAGCAAGATCCGCCCAGGCCGTGGCTTGCTTAAAAGGGATCGCGTCGAGACCCCAGCAAGTCTTCCAACGATGAAGATCCAGCTTCTTGTGCTCGTCCCCCTCGCCCTTCTTCTCGCGGCGCCCCTGGCCGCCGAAATGGAACCCGCGCTCCACCTCCGTGATCCGTACACCGACAGCCTGGATCGGCCCCCCTGCTACAAGTCGTACGAAGCGTGCGGCAACGGCTACTATCCCACGGACTCCTACGGCGACGGAAGCGACACGAGGCGGATGTGCTGCGACGCGCCGTCGAAGTTCACGGACAAGAGTGTGTGCTACGAGCGGTTCCTCATCACCTTCGGATGTCCCACGGACTACGAACTGAACGAGAAGTGGTTCAACTCTGCCTTCTGGTGGAAGTGGTGCTGTCCCTACCCCCAGCAGTGAAGAACGCGAGCTTCTGACTTCCTGCTTCATGCTTTGAGTTTCTGTGCTGAATAAAGAGCCTTTATCGCATCTACAGTATACTAAGATTGGACATGACAGCCTTGAGAAGGAAGTCGGAGCTCCTCCGATGCATGGAACGCCAAGAAGGGGGACGACATGCAACAAACAAGGAACTTCCTAAGTGAATCTGGGTCAAGAGCGGTGGAACGGACAGCGCCAAAGTGGTTGGATAAGAGAGCATGCTGCGAGAGCTTAGCAGTCATTTCCCAGTAGGGGCTTCAGATCAAGACAAAGGACCAGGACTTTGAATTTGGCAATGAAGAAGTCTGACTTCAAAGGTCTCCCCGCCAAGCGTTGGTCTCTGACTTCGAGGCAATCAGGGGGCAAATAGTTGTCATTTCGAACTATGCATACCGTGATTCACGGGCATCCGCCGGAAGCAAGATCCGCCCAGGACGCGGCCTGCTTAAAACTGATCGTTCCAGGACCGCAGTAGGCCTCTCCAACCATGAAGGCCAACCTTCTTGTGCTCGTCATCCTCGCCCTTCTTCTCGCGGCGCCCCTGGCCGTCGAGATGACACCCACGTTCCTTCACGTCCGTGTGCCTCTGATGGAAGATCCGCCCATCTGCTACGAAGGACGAGGCACTTGTGGCTCTGGCTCCGTGCAGACGGACGTCCAGATCGATGGAGGCCAGGAGACGCTGCTGTGCTGCAACGGGCCGTCCAAGTGGACCGACAAGAACGCGTGCACGGAGAAAATGGTCCTCTTTGGATGTCCCGACGGCCACGAAAGGAACGAAAGGTGGTTCAACTCCGCCTTTTGGTGGAAGTGGTGCTGTCCCTACTGAGGACCTCGCACATGCTTGACCCCTTCTGATCCGTGCTTTGGGTTCCTATGGTGAATAAAGAGTTATATCGCTTAGTTTGTGGACATGACAGGCTACTTACACCGAACGCTTCTAACAAAAAGAAGGTTGCAACTCCAGGAGTGAGCTCCAACTGTAGCACCTTCGTCGAGCAACAGGCAACCTCTTGAAGTATCTTAGAAGTGAATCTTGGAAAATTGCCTTGTCATAACACAGCTGAAGGTCTTTGTACTGATGGGACGATGAGAAGACATGACAGTCTTGAAAACAGTGCAGCTCCGTTCGCCGCTAAGAACGATACCGAGACTCGGACCCGTCTGGCGTCCCAACAGCGACTTTTAAAGTAGTGGTTTCTCTGCTCACCAGGGTCATTAGGGATCTGCTCATCTGTTGTTGGTGTCTCCAAGACGCGTGTCTAGACTCGTCTGTCTAGGTATGGCAAGGCTCTGTCCAAGGCACTCTGGTCCACGGACTGATGGCCTTCCACAGTCATCGTTGGTCGTAGAATCGGAGGTCAAATTCCACGTTACATTCATCCTACTTGGCATTCTGTGCCAGACCGCTGACTCACCGAAGCATGTGTTGAAGCGGGATCCGCCCTGAACTCGGACCTTAAAAGTAATCGCGTCGAGACCCCAGCAAGTCTCCCAACGATGAAGATCAAACTTCTTGTGCTCGTCCCCCTCGCCCTTCTTCTCGTGGCCGTCAGCGCCGAGAACTGCTACCAAGAAGTTCTCCAGTGCCGGGACGGGGACTATCAGACGGACATACAGCAGGAGTCAAGCTACCAGGTGATCTTCTGCTGCGACCAGCCGTCGAAGTGGGCGGACAAAAGTGCGTGCCACGAGAAGTTCCGCGTCTTCACCGGATGCCCCGACGGCTACGAGCGCAACACACGCTGGCTCAACACGTTCCTCTACATGTGGTGCTGTCCGGTGCAGTGAAGTGGCGACAGTGAACCCGCGAGCTTCTTCATGCTCTGTCTTGATGAGAATAAAGAGTTACCATGCCTGGAGATGATTTTGAGGGGCTCAAGAACAGGTTCGGGTCAAGGGTAGGGGTAGGAGGTCATGCCTGTAAGCACTCGTAACTAGTGATACTCCAATGAACCGAGAGAAGGAATGGGGCACATCCTAGGAGGTTAACTGCTCGGTCCGAGATCAATTGAGTGGGCTCAAGTGACTTCTCTAGCATTCCCGGAATTGCGCCCACAGATGATTGGAATCGCAAAGAAAGGCTCGCTGGTCGGTTAACATTCCGGCCTGGCTTCTTCGCCATTCAGTGCCAGACCATGGCTCACCCAAGCATGAGCTGAAGCTGGATCCGCCCTGGATTTGGCTCCTTTAAAAGCAATCGTGGCGGGAGCCCAGCAGGCCTCTCTCTCCAAACATGCAGATCAAAGTTCTCGTGCTCTTCTCCCTCGTCCTTCTTCTCGTGGCTCCCCTACCCGTCAGCGAGGAGTACTGCTACACGCAGAGCAACTACAAGTCGCTGCCAGTCCCGTGCAACGTCGGCTACGTTCAAACGGACCTGACGATCGACAGCCAGTTTCGGACGTACAGATGCTGCACGTCGCCGTCAAAGTGGTCCAAGGAGGAATGCTACCAGAAACCCGGAGGCTTCAATGGAGTCCCTATTGGATGCAAAACTGGCTATGAGCACAACGACAAGTGGCTCGCGAGCCATCTTTGGGTCTGGTGCTGTCCGGAGAAGTGATGATGCCTCTATCTTCTTCGTGCCCTGTTTGTCCCGAATAAAGAGTTGACATCTTGATGACGGAAGAAGAGTTCCTATATACTCATCCGGGTCCTGAAGAGTTCCTACTCATGTCCCGTCCGGCTCCTGGCACGCGCGAAAAGCCTCGAAAACTGATCCACGAGGCCACATCCTCTTTTCAAAAGATGATGAGCTGCGAAGATCTGAAGTGCTGGCCCGCTTCTGGTCGATGGTGCTGGAACTCCCAGAGGAGATGAGCAGCAGCTTCCGGTCACATACTTCTGACACGTGGAATGGATGCAACAAAAACCGCCCCCAGATTTTTGAGACCAAGACCATGTCCTCTAGACGTCTGTGTAGACTGTAGACTGTCTGGTATGAGAGTCAGCTGTTCAGTGCTCGTTGGTCCAGGCGACATTCCATATCGAGTGCACATAGTTGCCATATCGTGCTAGAGGACTGACTCACTCAAGCATGTGCGGAACTCAGATCCGCCCTGGATTCTGCCTGCTCAAAAGTGATCGTGGCGGGAGCCCAGTAGGTCTCTCCAAAGATGAAGATCCAGCTTCTTGTTCTCGTCTCCCTCGTCCTACTTCTCGTGGCCCCCCTGGCGGTACACGGCGACAAGAAGTGCTACGAGGAGCGCCACACCTTGTACTCGACAATAATTGGCTCTCGCCTCGAATGCACCCCCGGCTACGACGAAATGTGGAGGACAGAGAAGGCCGTCTACTGCTGCTGCCGGAAAGGACACATGGAGAGCAGTTTCCTGTTCCCCGACAGCAATTTCTACTTTGTTTGTGGTAAGCCGAAGAATTCGTTTCATGCCAAGCATGTACCGTATCTAGACTCGGCAGACACAAGTTCTGAGGATTAGGAGCCCGTCCACGGCTGCTTTCTAAGGACCCTCTGCGCGGACGGTGCTTCTTTGGACGGTCCCATTACGCTTATTATGTTTCTCACTACGTCTTATCTCTCTGTTGCTTGAAATAAAGGACTTGCTATGTGACATTTCTGTGTTGGGGACAGATTCTCTCAGTCGCTACGGACGCCTCGAGTGTCTCAGTAGGTGCTCCACACTTTAACGCAGGGGGATCTTACCTTCTGGGGAAATTGCTCATCTGTCTCAGCAATGGCCAAGACGTCTGTCTATGTAGACTGTAGACTGTCTGGCATGCTAGTCGGTCACGTGGTGGTAAAGACAAGAAATTAGTGCACCTTTAGAGAACGCCTTGTTTGCTCCACTGAAAAGCAGAAAGCACTGCACCTCACCCCAAGAAGGAGCTTGAGAGCACTGTGGGATTGACTACAAAGTCCTTCATGCCTGTGATGGACGTCAAGTTCCAGTCCTCCAGGCTTCCCAGCGGACGTTGTTTGGTCAGAGCCAACCTTTCATTCCCATTGCACACAGTTGCCATTTCGTGCTCGACCGTGAGTCACCCAAGCAGGGGCTGCAGCAGGATCCGCCCGGGCAGCTGCCTCCTTAAGACGTTGCCATCGTGGCGGGAGCCCAGTAGGTCTCTCCAAAGATGAAGATTCACCTTCTTGTGCTCGTCTCCCTCGCCCTTCTTCTCGTGGCACCCCTGGCCGATGCCCGCGCCCGCAAAAGGACTTCACCGAACCCCGGCCTTCTGAAGTGCTACGAGAGCTACAAGAGCGTCCTCTCCACTATAGTTGGGAGTAAGCTCGAGTGTGACGATGGCTACGATGAAATGTGGAGGTCAGCCACGGCCATCTACTGCTGCTGCAGGAACGGCCACATGAAAGAAGGCTTTTTAAAGGACTACTTTTACTGTAGTAAGTTGAGGAACGAGTTTGCTCCCTCTACACATCGTTTCTAGAGCCTTTCTGATCGATAGGAGTCTTCGGCCAGGGCTCTTCCTAAGAGATCTCTGTGCTTCTTTGGACGACGAACTCCTTCTTCAAACGCCACTGGCCGGTTCCATGAACGTAGTCCATTCCCTCCGAGGCTCACGAGATTGAGAATGTTTACTTGATGTTCTTGCCCGAGAGCGTAAATAAACGATTTGTGCCTTATGACGTGTCCTTCTTGTCTTCGCATTGCATGGCGACCTTCTTCGGAGACCACTGACTCACCGGAATGCATCTTCGGTTCTGTTAAGGGATAGTGGATTATTGGAACTTGTAGTGGACTACAGTGCACATCAAGAACATATGCTCGCTCTGAAGAGGACCGACTTTGACTTTGCTTCTCGCCATGAGGGACACCGATTGCAGAGAGAAGAAGGAGACGCCCTTTCCAGGCTTCTCCTGGCGCTCCTTGGATAGCAAGACGGGCAATGGCGGTGCTTTACCACCAAACTAACATTTGCTTCTTGCAATATCAAAGAAGGCATCGAGGAAGTAGTTGTAGGCTGTCAGCTGTCGCATCTCCAGAATCCTATCTGCCCTAGGAGCTCGGC
Organism: Steinernema khuongi; assembly: GCA_016648015.1. Lineage (NCBI taxonomy): Eukaryota > Metazoa > Nematoda > Chromadorea > Rhabditida > Steinernematidae > Steinernema > Steinernema khuongi. The sequence continues at coordinate 1,802 of JADLIF010001958.1, read as the reverse complement.
CTTGCCTCTGACGCATAGGAACTTTTTTATGGGAATCGATTTGAAGCGTACAGGGAATTGGGATGTGTGCCTATTACAACGCACATAGCTCGATGTACTCACACTCGAAATACCGTACCTAAACGGTAAACTCTCTGTGGCGACATTCCACGCACACGGATGATGTTCCTCGTGGTTGTTTGTTCTCCTAGACCCCAGTTGCGCACCCTTCGTTGTTGACGCCCAGTGGACCCACTAGGAGCTGGGCGTTAGGAGCTACAAGCAAGCCTTTTGAAAAGGACCCGAACTCGATAAGGACCCCAAGGAGAGTCCGAGACGAGTTCTCCGGACTGAAGACATGTTCCGCCGTGGTCCGTGAGAGTGGCTGTATCCAGATTGGGTTGTTGGCTTCTAGCACTGTTCAAGGAGGCTGAAGTGTCACCGCATTCCTCTCTGAAGCCTGGGGCCGAGAGCGTTCGCCGGTCAAATTCTACGTGCCATTTCGCGCTCGGCGCCTGACTCACCCAAGAATAGCCCAAGAAGGGTCCGCCCAGGAAACGGCTTCGCTAAAAGTAATCGCCGTGGGACTTCTTCTTCAAACTTCTCCAAGGATGAAGGTCCAAGTTCTTGTGCTCCTCTCCCTCGCCCTTCTTCTCGCGGCTCCCCTGGCCGTCGACGCGCAAAGCTGCTACGACTCGTCGGAGGGCATTTGCCTGGATGGCTACGTGGCGACGGACACGAAGGCCCAGATCTCCCACACGAGCGTCAGATGCTGCAAGGAGCACTCCAAGTGGCGAAAGGAGGAGTGTGTGGAGAAGCTGGCGAACTTCATCTTCTTCTCCCGCGACTGCGACCCTGGCTACGAGAAGACCGAGAAGTGGGAGAGCGGTCTCTTCTGGATCTGGTGCTGTCCGCAGAAGTGAAGGAGGCGCGAGATCTTATCCTGGTCACTCTTCTGTCTTGACGATGCTGAGATGATATGTTGCTAATACATACTTTGTGTCGCTGAGGTGATCTTGGTTCTCGGTTCAAGTCCAACACTCTATTTGCCATTTCGTGCCAGACTATGACTCCTAAGTAGGACCCTAAGTAGGGCCCGCCCAGGAAGGAGCTTTTTGTCTAAAAGTGATCGTGGTGTCTTTAAAGATGAAAATGCCCCGTCTTCTGCTCGTCTCCCTCACCCTTCTTCTCGTGGCTCCTCTGGACGTCAACGCCAAGAACTGCTACAAGACACACGCGCTCAAGGACCGGGACCACGGATGCGAAGAAGGCTACTACGAGACGGACTCAGTCGTCACCGTCCACGCTCGGACGTTCACTTGCTGTCCACATCCGGTGTCGCAGCCAACCGTAAGACAAGCATGCTTCCAGAAACTGGTGAGCTTGACGCCCGGAGTTGAATCCGTTTGTCCCTCTGACCACTACTTGACGTGGGTGGTCTACCCCCTCTTCCAGTGCTGCCAGGACGTTGTTTCGTCTTGAAGGAAGCCTTCTGTCTTGTGATTCCACCCTTTGTAGAGTTCAATCCAGCAATAAATACTGCATCAAAGCCTTTCCCTATGCGCTGTCGACGTCTTCTTGTGCTATACTGTCCCATAGTCCATTAGGTTGAGAGAGGATTGTCGTCTTGCTGGCGGAAAATAGCTCTGATCTGATCTCTGAATTAGGGATCTCAGGACTGGAACTAGTGCTTGAATTAAAGGGACAGTGCACTCGGAAAAATTTTGCAACTTTTTTGGCTCCATCGTGTTCCACGCGACTAGACAAGCAACTTTTGTTCGAGCACCCCATCATTTCAACGCAACCACAAAAAGATATGGCCA
>JADLIF010001955.1:0-53752 GCA_016648015.1 Steinernema khuongi | reverse complement strand
AATTCGGGACGATCTCATCGATCGCCTTCAGGAGTCGAGCGTCAGCGCACTCCACGTCAAACTCGGTGAAGTCGGACGCCTTCACCTTTCTCATATCCATGTTAAGGAAGGTCTTCAGGGGCAGCCGCCTTGGGTCCATCGCCTTCCAGCGCTGGATAAGTCCGGAGGTTACGTCGGACCCCACGTCGGGTTCGAAGAGGAAGTCGAATTCAGTGCATCTCTTGGAGAGCAAGTGCTCCACCCAGAAGCTGCTGGGCAGTAACTCGCTCGCGAAGAAGAGCCTCCTCTCCGCGGGGACACGAACATAAATGACTTCTTTCATGAACCGAATGAGATGATCACCCTTTAGGAAAGACCTACTTAGTTGGGTTGAGAAGCGCTCTCCTTTTCTCAACCAGAGCGAAGTGAAACTCCTCCAGAAGTAGGAGTAGCGCGAGCCCAGATCTCCATACCACCAGGGTAACGAAGTCACATCTACAGTTAGCTCCTTCACCGGGGCTTGGAGGTTGGCGAGGAGTTGGAACGTGGCGTCGTCGCCGGCGATGCTGGGCCATTGTCCAAAATTCGCTGCGAAGAAGCAGCTGTAGTTGGTGTCAAATTTAAAGTTCGTTATACCCCTCGCAATCTTCCGGATGACTTCTGAGATCAGAGTCTTCTTCTCGAGGTGACTGAAGCCGCGAAGTTTGTAACGGAAGGCCCAGGGGAGGGCATAGTTCTGAAGGTTGGAAGGAGCGTAGGTCAGGATCAGGGAGCCTCGCTTCCTCAAGTAGGCCTCTCCTAACTGAGCCCAAGCGAAAGGGAGCTCTGTGGAGAGCTTATCCCCAAGGCACTGAAGGACTGATTCGATGAAAATCACCGGCACGGTATCCATGCTGGAATGGCGACTATGAGGTCCTAGGTAGTGGATGCGATCGATTTCTGAGAGTTCCGAACATTTGACACTGCTTTCACACCCTCCACGTTTACTCCATGCCGATCCGACAATGAGGTCGTGCCCTTGTCGCCGTTCGGGAAGGTGAATGTTAAAGATGTCATATCAAAGGAATGCCCCCATGTCAGAAGACCAAAGTTCCGTGACCACACACCGTGACGTCTTCTGATCGAGAACAGTTTTAAAGGACAAATCACCGGGTGAAGACACCAAAGTACATAAACAATCACAGGGGACCAAGGCGTCCATTGAGCTGGTACAGTGAAACTCTCAAAAGGATTGCCTGAATCCCGATTTTTTGATATCGAAAAATCGGCCTTGTCGAGAGCTATCTAAAGAGCCATCAAGTGTTTCAGTGCGATCACGGAATGTTAGTTTGCGGAGGGTCGGATTTTCGGGGATTACGGTATTGTTTTGGTCCGTTCTACCACGGATCCAAAAATGGGCCGATAATTTTTGCGGCATAATATTCTATCTCCAAAGACATTTCGAATATGTCCCATTTCGTCTCAATCTGCCGGGTTCAGTTGGCGCTATATACTTGTTAGGCTGGTTTGTCTCTCCTTTGAGTCCGAAAAACGCCGATTTTTTTCAAAGATTTATGACAGAGATCATCAGTACAACAAAACACATAGGCTGTGTCGACCTGCTTGAGTGATCAAAGGAGAGTCGCTCGGAGAGGGTCTCTCACAGCGATCTTACCCAATTATCAGAGAATAGAATAGAACAGTGGGCCTTATGGGTCGCGTTAGAACGACGTAAATTCTGAAGCTTGGGTAGACGGGATGCTGGACGCACTTAAGACACGTCTTCTTCTTTCCACTCACGTTCCAATTCGGGACGATCCGTTTGAGCGCCTCAAGAAGTCGAGCGTCAGCGGACTCCATGTCAAACTCCGTAAAGTCGCGCGTGTCCACATCTCTCATATCCATGCTAAGGAAGGTCTTCAGGGGCAGCCGCCTTGGGTCCATCTCCTTCCAGCGCTGGATAAGTCCGGAAGTTATGTCGGACCCTAAGTAGTAGCTAGATCCAGTGCAGCTTTCGGAGAGCAAGTGCTCCAGCCAGAAGCTCTTGGGCAGTTTTTTGGCAGCCTCTCGCTCATATTGAATAGCTGCAATGTCGATATTGAGGAGTGATGTAATGTAACGAAACTTGTAAAGAACTGAGCTGTCGATATTAATGCGTCGGAGTCTTGCCGTGGGAACGACGTCCTTCATGAACTGCACGACAGTAGGGCAACAATGATAGTCTATGGCTGAGAGGTGAGATCCTTTTCTCAACGAGAGAGAAGTGAAACTGCTCCAGAAGTGGGGATAGCGTGGACCCAGATCTCCGTACCAATGAAGTAACGAATTCAGATCTACATGCAGCTCCTTCTTCGGGGCTTGGAGGTTGGCGAGGAGCTGGAACGTGGCGTCGTCGCCGGCGATGCCGGGCCACTGTCCAGCATGTGCTGCACAGAAGCAGCTGTAGGTAACGTTGAATTTAAAGTTCGTTATGCTATTCGCCATTCTCCGGATGACTTTTGGGGAAAGAGTCCTCTCCTTGAGGTGACTGAAGCCGCGAAGGTTGTAGCGGAATGTCCAGGAGAGGTCATGGTTCTGAAGGTCGGAGGGAGCGTAGGTCAGGATCAGGGAGCCCCGCTTTCTCAAATAAGCCTCTCCTAGTTGAGTCCAAGCGTAAGGGAGCTCTGTGGAGAGCTTATCCCCCAAGCACTGGAGGACAGAGTCGACAAAATCCGGTGCGACGGTATCCATGCTGGAATGGCGACTAAATGAAGTCTATAGAGTGGATGCGATCGATTTCTGAGAGTTCTGAACATTTGACACCGCTTTCACACTCTTCTCCATGATGTTCGAACAATGAGGTCGCACCCCTCCTAGCGCGGTTGCTGGCGCCCTTTCCGTCGCCCAACCTCCTAAAGTTTTGACGTGATCCGAGTCGACCCAGGCCAGGCCCGGAACTACGTCTGTATCTCCTTTGGATGCCCCACACCAAAGACGCGCGATTCTTTCACAGATTTTATTGATGACACAACAGAGGAACAATAACAAAACATATCGGCCTTCTTGAGTGACCAAAGAAGGGCCGCTCCGAGAACGTCTCTCACAGCGCGCTACTCAATGAGCAGAGTGCAAGAAGCACTGGAAAACCAATTTTCTTTGGTCCATTCTTTCGTTTCTCCAGTTTTCTGTATAGTTTTTCCAGCTCCCCTGAAAACGGCGTAGATTCTGAAGCCTGGGTAGATGGGGTGCTCGATGTACTCAATGCGCGTCTTCCTTCCTTCTTCATTTGAGTCCGCAAGGATCCGATCGATCTTCTGGCGGAGTGGAGCGTCGGCGGACTCCTCGTCAAACTCCGTAAACTCGCCCGTGTCCACATTTCTCATCGGCATCCCACGGAAGATCTTCTGGGGCAGCCGTCTTGGGTCCATCTCCTTCCAGCGCTGGATAAGTTCGAAAGTTACTTCAGCCTTCATGTAGTATTTAAAATGTGAATCAACTCCAGTGCAGCTTTCGGACAGCAAATGGTCCACCCAGAAGCTCGCGGGCAAGAGCTTCTCCTCCGCAAGGGCACAAATACTTATGCCTTCATTGAAATTGATGCGTCGGAGTCTTGCCGTGGGAACGACGTCCTTCATGAACTGGACGAGAGTAGGGTGACAATCTTCGAATTGGGCTGAGAAATTCACTCTTCTTGTCAACGAGAGAGAAGTGAAACTGCTCCAGAAGTGGGGATAGCGTGGACCCAGATCTCCGTACCAATGAAGTAACGAACCCACATCTACAATCAGCTCCTTCTTCGGGGCTTGGAGGCTGGCGAGGAGCTGGAATGTGGCGTCGTCTTCGGCGATGCTGGGCCATTTTCCAAGATCTGCTGCGAAGAAGCAGCTGTAGTTGGAGTCGAATTTGAAGTACGTTATGCTCCTCGAAATTTTGTGAATGGCCTCACGAGTCAGAGTCCTCTCCTTGAGGTGACTGAAGCCGCGAAGGTTGTAACGGAAGGTCCAGGGGAGGGCATAGTTCTGAAGGTCGGAAGGAGCGTAGGTCAAGATGAGGGAGCCCCGCTTCCCCATGTAGCCCTCTCCTAGTTGAGCCCAAGCGCGGGGAATCTCTGTGGAGAGATCATGCCCAAAGCACTGGAGGACAGATTCGACGAAATCCGCTCGAACGGTATCCATGCTGGAATGGTTTGATTCGTGGAAGGTCGCACAAATGAGGTCCTTGAGGGTTGATGCGATGCGGAGTCACTGGATGCATTGGAAGTAAACTAAAAATTTCTTGCTCTGTCAGAATACTGTCATTTCCAGCTCATAAGGAACAAATTTCAAGGACATAGATTTTATTCAAATCAGGACGTCCAAAAAAGGGTGCAAATTTATTTCGACTTGGAATATCCCTTTTTCTATGAGCTTGGGATCCACCTTTGGGCCACAAAAGAATGAGTGGTAGAGTCTAATGGTGCTTATGTTGAGTATCAACTCTCGAGGACTCTCGGGTACCGTTACACATCCATAAGTTCTACTGGATCCCGCACCTTTTTCGTTTTCTTTAGTAGGACTCTGTTGGCTTGCGTCATACGGTCCCCACACAGATTTTATTAACAACAGAGGAACAATCACAAAACACATCGGCCTTCTTGAGTGACGAAAGAAGGGCCGCTCGGAGAAGCTCTTGGAGCTACTCAATGGTCAGGATGCAAGGAGCCTGGGAAAACCAATCTTCTTTGGTCCATTGCACTGTTTCTCCAGCTCCCAGGAAAACGGCGTAGATTCTGCAGCCTGGGTAGATGGGGTGCTCAATGTACTCAATGCGCATTTGCATTGCTGCTCCATGAAGTTGTATACTGCCATTGAACCTCGCCAGGAATTCAAGCGGCATCTTCATCAACGGACTGTCCGCACGGATCAGGTCGATCTTCTGGCGGAGTGGAGCGTCAGCCGAATCCACGTGAACCTCTGCAAAGTCGCTCGGGCTCACGTTGTTCATCCACATTACAGGAAAGGTCTTCTGGGGCAAACGCCTTGGGTCCATCTCCTTCCAGCGCTGGACAACTTCCGAAGCTACTTCGGCGGCCAACTCGGGTCCAAAGTGGAAATCAAAGCCAGTGCTGCTTTCGGAGAGCAAATGGTCCACCCAGAAGCTCACGGGCAGGAGCGCTGTAATGTTCTCAACAAACATTGAAACAACTCCGCTGTCGATATTGATGTGTGGGATTCTTGCCGTGGGAACGACGTTCTTCATGAACTGAATGAAGGTAGGGCGATAATCATCCACCCCGGTTGAGAAGTGCGATCCTATTTTCAACGAGAGCGAAGTGAAACTGCTCCAGAAGTGGGGATAGCGTGGACCCAGATCTCCGTACCAATGAAGTAACGAATTCAGATCTACATGCAGCTCCTTCTTTGGGGCTTGGAGGTTCGCGAGGAGTTGGAACGTGGCGTCGTCGCCGGCGATGCTGGGCCATTGTCCAAAATTCGCTGTGAAGAAGCAGCTGTAGTTGGTGTCGAATTTGAAGTACGTTATGCTCTTTGAAATTTCCTGAATGACTTCCGGGGAGAGAGTCTTCTCCTTGAGGTGACTGAAGCCGCGAAGGATGTAGCGGAAGGTCCAGGGGAGGGCAAAGTTTCGCAGATCGGAAGGACCGTAGGTCAGGATCAGGGAGCCACGCTTCCTCAAGTAGTCCTCTCCTAGTTCAGCCCAAGCGTGGGGAATCTCTCTGGGGAGATCATCCACAAGGCTCTGGAGGACAGATTGGACGAAATCCGCTCGAACGGTATCCATGTTGGTATGGTTTGCTTCATGGAAGGTCGCATAAATGAGGTCCTGGAGAGTGGATGCGATGCGAAGTCGCGTCGCATTTGGATCAGTTCTTGGAATTCGCAGTCGCATTGCATCGCATCCTGGATAGAGACACGTGGAGTGGTCAAGAAGGCCACTACGGCCGTCGAGAGATTGGCGCCTTAGGCGGTGAGGAGAAGGAAGGAGGGACTGAGTGGGAGTGTCATGGCTCTACAGCGCTGTACATCACAACATCGACTGTGTTCCCCGTCCTAGGACCGACATAATAACTTTTTAGGCCTAAGACGGTGATGAGGAAGAGGGAAAACGCTGTACATGTTGGTGTCACATCACGTCCTAGTCGATCTAAATCTGAGTGGCCCACCCACTGTCACCCCGTTCGCAGAGCGCACTTGACTTCCGGACACGTTTCCGGCCGTTCAATTAAAGAGCATTGACTTTCAGGGCTTCTCCAAGAAGGTCACTTCTTCCAGCTGCTGCGTTTCCTTGTCTCTGCTCCAGCACATGCTCAGCCGTGCGATGGACTCCAAAAGTTCCTTGGCCTTAGGCCTTAATTTCGGCTTCTTGGACTGGCAAACGGGTCCACTAGAAACTGGCCCTCTAGCCCATTCAAGCGGAATAGCCGTCCTGGCCGACGCACCACGAGCAGGGCAGAAGGACCGTCTTGTTCTCAGTGTTGTGAGTCTAATCAATTTATTATATCGCAGCGACACTTTTAACCATAACATTACATTGGCGCGACAAGCATATCCTCGGTCTTCGGCAGAGGCTTTGGTTTCGAGCTATCACCTAATGTTGCCATTAGTCTGCTATTAAATACCCTTTTTGGCGTTTGTTGAGAATACCGAGTCCCGCACAACTGTGACGGACCTAGAGGGGCATCCTGAGTTCAACATATGTACTATTTTTCAGTATAAAAAAATCCGGATTCAGGCACGTCTGAAAGTTTCGTCTCCCGCACGGATTGCCTGAATCCGGATTTTTTGGTACTTAAAAATCGGCATCGTCGAGAGCTATCCAACGAGCTATCAAACGCCTCAGCGCGATCACGGAATGTCAGTTTTCGGAGGGTCGGATTTTCGGGGATTACGGTATTGTATTGGTCCGTTCTACAACGGATCGCGCCACTCTATGTCCAAAGACCTTTCATTTCGTTTCAATCTGCCGGGTTCAGTTGGGGTCATCTGCTAGTGAGTTCCGGGAATCCCAAGTTCAAGACACCCACTTGACCGGCCATAAAAGGCTGATCGCTCTCCGGAAGAGGCTATGGTTATGAGCCTGCGACTCCATTTAATTCGTGCGAACTCCTTTCGGTCATTTTTAAATGTTTTTCGTCTGCTGCGCTCTTTGACAGAGCGCATGCAGGTGGGAACGTCGCTCCCAGGGCCTCTCTGCTTTGACTGCGGCGCTGAGCACCTGCCGACGACTCTGTCCACCGCTGGAGAGTGCGAAGAACGTCGCCATTCGGCCGGGGAGATGAAAGAAGGTTCGGTCCCATTTGGGAGCTACTGGGTTGGAGGGAAACACTTGTGTGGGTGGACACTTGAGAGCTGGAATCAAGGGGCAGACGTCGGACAAAAGGCTATGAGGAATAGGCCTTTGTCCGGTTTTAATAGGCCTGGAGTTTGGCGCAACAAAAGGGCCTGGAAAACATGTCCACGAGATAAAAATAGGAGCTGGACAAGTCGGAGTTAAGATCGCAAAGTAGGAGATCCGAATCAGTGCATCGGATTTTCTGCTTAGGTATCCTTGACAGCTCTCCCACGAGGAACCTCCGTTCGCTTCTCTGTCCAACTTCTAGAGAGTTAAAGAAGAACTTATCTTCCCCTGACCTATCCTGCACCTTTCTTAAACCCCGTTAGCTTGCGTTGAGCACTTCTAAAACAATGAAGCTGTTCGCCGACGACAAGCTCGGGACATGTGGCCATAAACCATTAGGGTTTCCGGGCAGCAGCTTGTCAACGGCCCCATCGCGGGTACATTACAAAGCCTCAAGAGTGTTCAGTCGGTGACCCTGCATTCTTCAGAGGCCTTATTAGCATTTTCGGCCCATGGAAGCCCATTTCAATCAGGTCACACTCAAGTAGCACTGAGGCTTTGATGTACTCTGAGATCTGAGAGCTTCTGTTCGAACTCTTGGCCCTACTCCGTGACGCAGAGATCACCACTCGTGGGCGTTCAAACTTCGTCACCCCTAGTCCTTCCGGACTACACTCCCTCCCCCAAGGCCAAGGAGCACCTCGGGGGTCTCCTTCCATGGCACCACAGATCGGCCCCACGCGTGCGATCTCCGCTTCGATCGGCGATTTCGTCATAAATCTCCCGCCGCCGATATTTTCATTTCGGTTTCCGACCACCGCCGACTTTTGTTTTCGCCGCGGACCCTTTGTCCCTCGGCGTTTACACCCGAAGTGGGCGCTGCACGACAGCTTCCTTCTCGGCAGAGCGGGAAACTCGCGTAGCCAAGCGAAGGGTGGAAATCTACAAGAAGACCATGAAGTGAAGGAATGGGTTCGCAAGGCTAGAGAAGGGGGAAAAGGATCGAGGTAGGGGGGTTCGAAACCGCATAGAGCGGTGCGGCGATCCAGAGCGCAGGATCTACTTCAGCACTCCCCTGTGGTAACAGTGCCTATCTACTGCCTTCTAGAGGCGATTTTCCTTTCCTTTTTTTTCTTCGCCTTAGGCGAAAGGCTATATACAGTTGAAGACAACTCACGCATTATTTAGGATCGCTACCGTAACCCAGGCCGACTCTCTTTCCGGTGACACATCCGCCGACCGATTCGGTGACACAGCGTCCCACGCTTATCCCGACCCGTCATCCGTCTGCACTTTCTATGATCAATCAATGAGCCATTGTAACAGAGCGCTTGAAGAGTCCCGGGGCCCTTCGCGAAGCTAATTTCTGCCCTACGGACTTGTAGAAGCAGCGGGATGCGCTCAAAAACGACGATTTATGATCCTTCGTCTTGCGTGCGCCTCGCTCGACCCGAAGGTGCACACGGCGCACTTATCTCCTCGGGAGTGGAGCTGGGAATTTGCAAGGCCGAACGGCTTTATCGGATTTTGTTTTCCTTGTTTAGTTTGGAACTTCTATCGGCCTAGAGGCGTGGGAAACCAGAAGGGAGCATGACACCGCTCGGGACTGTCTGCCTACCGTACCCGCTTTGCCTTTCCCAGAGTGACATGACATCTATTGGGAGATATTACACTTCTGCGCCGTTCACACGTGATTCATCTCGCTCGGATCTCTAATCTCCTTTGCCTAGTCATATCCCTAGCGAGAAACTGATCCTGAGTCACTGATCACCCCTTCCTAGCTGTCCTGTCCTCATGATCTTTGACCCTCTCCCAGCTCCCAGTAAGCACCTCTCCTACCGTACCCCGGGCCCTTTGTCTTCTCCTGGGCCCTTTTCTCTTTTTAATTAGAAATATTTTGCGCACATCCGCCGGCAGGCGGAGCGCCGCCGTTCCCACTCCATCACCGCTGGACACGTTCTCAATCTAATCTCGGCTTCGTCCCTAATGGCACCTATTTGCATATCGGCTCCTGGCGGCCGTCGACGCGCGGAGTCGCTTCCGACGCGCTAATTGGATCGGGAACTCGGCCGGTTTCCGGAGCGCTCCCTTTCGGGAAACTCTTCGTCGACAACAATTCCCTCGGGGCCTTTTGTTTGGAGGCCCGCGTCGCCGCCGCGTTTCCTCGGATTACACTCGGCCCTCCTCGGGCCAATTGTCGCTTCCCGCTCCGCTCTCGGCCTAATGGCCCTCGCCGCGTCCACAATCAGCCTTGTTTTCCCGCTCGCCGATCACTTGATCCACCTCGATAGCCCGGAGCGAGCAACGATCGATTAGATGTCCTAGGTGACCACACGAATCCCGATTCCCCCTCGAAGCCTCGACCGAACGGCCCGCCGTTCCCTGGAACCCAGCAAAGCTGTTTTCTTCACTTCTCGAAAAGGTAAGTCCGCACTTGGCACCTCCTCCGATCACCGACTCCGATCGATCGGTGACCTCCCGGCCCGGGCAAATACGACTTGCGTCTCCTTCTTAGTCCTCGCGCATCCCAGCCTATCCACTCGCTAAGGAGTCTCTAGTAGGACTGGTAGATTCGCACATTCTGGATCCCTCTTCCTTTCGATATTGATTCTTCCAGATTCCTGGGCTTACCGGCTTGAACATTGTAGAGCTGACCAAATTGGACTGAAAATGCGAATCTATCAAACTACCAAATAAGGCGACCGAACCTCCGAATTTTGTTTTTTTAAGGCAGCGCCGTGTGTGGCCCTTTCGTAGTGTCTATTTGCCAATCTGCGCTCAAGAAGCCCCGCTCTGTAAGGATTAATCTCTGTTCCTCGCGCATTCCAAAATACGGTAGACGGTCTGAGCCAACGTCTCAGTCGCAGATTTGCTGACTTATGTCTGTCTCATAGACAGATTAGTGTCTCATTCCCAGAATCCAGTCGCAGACGTCGTCATTCCACTTCGGAAGGCGGAGAGAGTCGGTCTTCTCTCCGCAAGTGACTCAGATTCTCCCTTCGCGAGGCCCGCCCCTCGCGCGATTCACACCTCGCTCCGTTTTCAGATAAGCGGAGCGATTTCTGCGATGGGCGGAAGCAGTAGTCAGCCGCAGCACCGACCTCTCACTATGGAACACCCGGCGGCGCCGTATCCCGACATGAACATGATCTTCAAGGGTATTCCGAAGATGATGCAGGTGAGCCTTCTTGTCCTGGCTTTGGAAGCTTTTCACTTTGAGTTTGTATCTGCATCCGCTGAGTTCTCCTCTAAAATCTGCCTCATCTTCCTCTTAAAGCGACGTGTTCCAGGTGGCCGACGATATGCACCGGATGACGGACTACATCCAAGATTTGCGCAATATGACTCTGGCGCTAGGAGTCATGAGCTTCTTAGGCATTCTTCTCTTCCTTCTTGTCAAGTTCAAGAGCGGACGCAGGACGCGCCGTCGTAGACGCGAAGACACCTATGTAAGTGGCCTTCCTGCTTCGCGGGGTGCTATTTATATATCTGGAATTTATTTTTACAAGACGTTGCGAGAAAACGCATAAATTTGCCATCTGAACTTCCTTCACTTGCAGGTTCAGCGTCCGATCCCGTTCACGCCCGAGCCTTGGGACCGCAGCAACGGATCCGCGCATAAGATCGACATGGAGAAGCTGAGACTGTCGTCCCCGTCGCACCAAGACTTCAACAACGCGGTGACGCCGACGGACCACTCGCAGAGCAACGGAGGACCCATGCACAAAGTCTGATTCTGAGTTCGATTTCGCATTCCTGCCTTGCTTCTTCTTCGGTGCTTCATTAACATGTGAGACTGCTTGACGCGTTTAACTTTAAGCATGCCATCTTCCTGTCCTCCTTCTGTTCTTCTCATCCTCGCCGTTTTAGAAACACGAACCCGTCAAGCTCATGGTGGAAAGCCTGCCGTATGCTGACTCGTCGTGACCTCCTCCAAGTTTCAACCTACGAATTGCTCACAAATGCCTTCTGTACATACACCGTAATCATTTCATTTGGTAATAAAATTTGTAAAAGTATTATCAGTATGGCACTGGGGTACACGTGACAAACCTAGTTGGAAGTCATGGTTCAGTTTCCCTTCTTCTCGTCGGAGTGGGTCCACACGGGAGAGCGCTTCTCGATGAAGGAGGAGACTCCCTCCTGGCAGTCGACCATCTTCGTGTTCTCCACCATCACGGCTTCTCCGAATCTACAAGGCACCCGATTCAAGATTGAACCATTGATAGTACTAACCTGTAGGCCTGGGTCTGGGGAAGTTCCACTTGGGTGTAGAAGAAGGCCTTTCCGAGCGACGTCACACTGCGGCTCATCGTGCAGATGGCTTCTGCGACGCGGAGCGATTCAAACCTCACTTCGTCTTCGGGAACGACTCGGGAGACGAGTCCCGCGGCCAGAGCCTCCTGGGCGGACAAGGAGCGAGCGGTCAGAAGCATGTCCATGGCCACCTTCCGGGGAATGTTGCGAGCGAGGGGGATCGAGGGCGTCGAGCAGAAGATACCTGCCTTCAGGCTGAACGGAATCCATTAATTCTACAAGTTGTAAGGTGGGGCTTACCCGGGGACCGAGAACGAGGAGTTCTCGCTGGCGACGGCGATGTCGCAGGAGGCCACGAGCTGGCAGCCGGCCGCGGCGGCCACTCCCTTTACTTCGGCGATCACCGGGACAGAGAGCGTCTGGATCTGGCTCATGAGCTCCGTGCACTTCGCGAATAGCTTCTTCTGGGCTTGGACGTCGCCATCGGTCTTCTGGAATTGAGGATATATGTAAGAGGAGAGGAAGGAACATAAGACCGATCGACCCAAGAGACCAGAAGTCTATACAAGACGTCTCTCAAAGTCAAGAAGTAGTCTACTTCTACTTGTGTTTGCGTGTCTCTGGTCATCAAAGCTCAACGAGGATGACAAAGACAGATCCAGGCAAGATAGCAGCGCGGCAATCCACACAAGATACGAGATGTTTGGAACGCAGTCCGGTTCCGCTCTTCACTCCCTAGAGGCATGAGGATTAGGGCTCAAGGGGCTCAACCTAGACGTCTAGACACGACGGAGACAAGAGGTCTACGCAAGAGACGTAACTCAAATGCAACAAGTAGATTACCGGCAGGAGACGCAAAGTTGCAGCCTATCAGGAAGGCCAGGAAAGAGTGATCCAGACAGACTAGACATAGACGTCAGCCTAGACGTCTAGACAAGGCGTCTGCAGCCCCTGTCTATCCGTTCCTTTGTCCACCCACTCCCTAACGAAGACTCACCAGCTCCTTCAGATCGTGACCTCCGGAGAAGGCGTTTCCCTCGGCGGCGATGATGACAGCGCGGACCTTCTCGATGTGGTTGATCCCTTTGAGTTCTCGGCACAGCGCATCCATCATCTCCAGCGAGAGCACGTTCCGCTTCTTGGGCGTGTTCAGCACGAGTCGCACTACTTGGTTGTTCTGGTAGATCTCGCGCACCAGCGGGTCGTCCAACGCAGGACTACTGGAGCAGAAGCGCCGCCAGGCGACGGTGCGCATGGAAGGAGAGGTCCAAAGACGGCCGAGCATCTGGAAAGGTTTATTACTTGACTTCGAAGAACCTAGTCATGTCCCAGAAAGGTCAGTAACGTCGCTAAAACGCTGTGTGTGGCCATGAGCCACCCTCCGCTCGTCCGCTGAGAAGTACCAGAAGCGAAAACTATCGTCACCACGAAGACAAACCCAAAATAGTCTCTTTTTACTTATGAAGCAGTAGTAATATGAAACGACGTGAAACTGAGAATCCATTAAATTATAACAACCATCAATATAGGAGAAGAAGTATGGAAATACGGTAGTCAAGGTATGGTACAGCGCGGAAAGGACAGGAGTAGAGGCACTAGGACGGCGTAACAACGATCCAAAACGTAACAAGCACTTAGAATTTACAAAATTTACAGATAATATCGCCTGATAGTTACTGCACTTCGACGTCCTCGTCCATGAATCCGATTTCGGCGCCGATCACGGGCTCCTCGCTCTGAAACAGCTCAAGTAGACTCGTTAGTTCACCTCAAGTTACCTTCTGCGGGTCCATGCTGTCGTTGAGGGTGGAGTTAGTCCCGGAGAAGTCCTCGGCGATGTTGCCGAGACGCGAGTTGATCTGCTTGACGCGCTCCATGACCTCGTCGGCCCGGTCCACCTCGTTCTGGAGACTCTTGAGGCGCGCCTGGCGCCACTCTTGTCGCTTCTGCCGCTCCTTCTCCAGCTGGTCCACCGAGGCGTTGAGGCCGTCGGGGGTGGGCGAGATGGCCGCCAGTCGGTTCTCCGCCTTCTTCGTCCGGATGACGGAGGGTCCGCTGCCGCCACGTGGCGGCGGCTCTGGACGAAGCGGCTTCATCTCCGTCTTCTCGACTTCGGTCTCGAACTTTCTCACTTTGGAAGAGAAGTCCAAAGGTTCATCCTGAGACGGAAATCGACGGTCAGTCGAGAGCCCGAGGGAAACCTGAGAATTGGACGCGTCGACCTGCTCGGCCAAGGAGCCGTTGGGCGTGGAGTGGCCGTTGAAGAGGTTGACGTAGGAGTCGTCTGCCTTGGCCAAGGCCGGCTTGGGCGCTACTGGCGGCGGGACCTTCGGTTTCTGAGGACAGGTGTTTGTGAAGGGACAGGGGAGGGCTTAGAAGAGGATAGTTCGAAAGTTAGTGCCAGCAAAGTGTGCAAAAGAAGTTCGGACCCTACAGAAACATTCCTGGCTTCTGACAGAATAGTCAGCCTTCTACCCTTTTGCCCTTTTGGCCCTCAGCACTAAGAAACGATCGTGCGGGTGGAGAAGGTCTCACCTGTGGAGTGGAGTAGACCGGGGAGGACGTGGCGAGGGGACGGTCGTTCAGAAGGAACGCGGAGTTCGATTTGTCGGGGGAGTCGAAGGAAACGTTAAGCGAAGAAGAGGCGTCGTGCGACAGGGAAAGGGACGAGATTACGGTGCTGGCTCCTGTGAAGGTCTCGGGTGGTGGCACAGCGTCCGGGCTCTGAAGGAAAAGCGGTCAGAAGTTGCTAAAGAGCAGCTGACCAGCACGGTGAGGCAGGGTCAGTACAAGTGGGAGGAAGAGAGTGCGGAGACTACGGTAACGGCGATCAATAAAACTAAACAAACGTACATGTAGTCGCAAACAAATGATCTTTGACTGTGGCATTGACAAAGGGACGGTTGAGATATAAATCTATTGGACACGATAAATAGAACGACAATATATGAAACGATAACCATAGGTATCCCCGATATAACTGATAAGTGACGAGAGGGAGATGATTAACCCGTGAGACTATCGAGATGGTCTTACCGTAACTGAGGAACCGAAACCGTCACAAACAAGTAACCGCACCGAACGGCCTGTCCGGCGAAGAAGTTCCGCGGCTTCTGCCTGTGTACAACCTAAAGAGCTTCATAGAATCTTGGAATCCCTCAGCACGCCATACCTAGCAAGGAGTCGTCGTTCACTTCGAGGATCCGAAGACCCGGACGCACATTCTGACGAACCATCTCCTGAGATTCGACTTCGATCCGCTCGATGAATATTCCCTCGTCCGTCTTGTCGGAGGGGTTCGCTGGAGGGCTGTTGATTCCTCCGCAGATAATCAGTCCCAGTGAGTCGATCTCGTTCCTGGTCAGGTTCACCTCCCTGAGTCCGGAAGGCTGCCTCTCGTGCAGAATCCTGAGTCGAATCGTCCGACCACTGTTCTTCAGAGCCTTAAAGAGAGAAATGGGGTCATTCTAGGCCTAAGCTCTGTGTTCTCACCTCTACAGCTTCGTTGTGTTTCGCGGTGCTGATGTCGCAGGCGTTCACGACAAGTATGCGGTCGCCAATGCGGAGTCGTCGACATCGGGCTGCTGGAGAGTTGGCCGTTATCTTCGAGATGAACACGCCAGGCGCGTTGACTCCGAACGGATGGCTGCAGTGATCACTGCCTCCTACGATGGACAGGCCCAAGGAGGATCGAGCGTCACGGACGAGTTCCACCTCCTGAACAGAATCTATATCGTCGTAAGGGAGGTATAACCTACTTCGGTGTGACCATCCCACGTGGAGTCCCCGTAGAGCGCAGTCCCAACGGTAGAAGGAGCCACTACAGGGGGCGGAGGCTGTGTCGCCTAGAAGAAAACTTGAATGTCTGTTAATAAGTCCCTGTAACATACCTGTTTCGGAAGGGGGATGGGGTGAGGAGCGGGAATCGATACCGACGTCCGAGGAGTAGTCAGGGTTCGTTCTCTCTGGACCGTCATGTTTATCACGTCGCCAGACTGGTGCATGCATTGGACGGCGAAATCGTGACGAACGTTCTGGACGTCTTGGCCGTTCACGGACAAGAGCTAAGAAGAAGATAAGCACAGGAGGCAAGAATCGCTGAGTACCTTGTCTCCGACTCTGAGTCCTGACAACTCGGCGGGGCCGTTGGGCGTCAGCTTCGACACGAAGAGGCCCGTATCATCGCCTGTGAAGGGGGTCGACTCCAAGCCTCCGGCGATGGAGAGACCCATGCCGCCATTCGCATCCCTCCGCACGACGATGTTCAAGGTTTCGATCGTCGTCGACGTTCCATCTTCGTCAGCATGAATCTGAAAGTGGACGTCAGGACTTCACCTTGGCACCGCAACACACCGAAATAAATAAACGCAAAAAGCCTGTTAGAAAAAGCGTTACGTGCATTACTGTTAATGCACAAGCATATCGACCCAAACCAGCCCATGCAGCATGCGAATGGAAAAATTACAGTACTTTTGACGACGGTACAACTGCTGGTCGCGAACCTTTCGCGTAGTGTGGAGTGTTGACGCGCTTCAGTTTTGTTCCCCCCTCGTTGTGGGCAACTTGGTTCGAAAAAGCAACAGCTCGTTCAGCCTCGTCGTCTTCGCCCTATCAATACGGAATGCTAAGACTAGTGAAGAAGATTTGATTATGCCCGAGCAATACGAAACGACAATTTGAAGCGCGATCTCATATTCCGCCCGATCCCAGAAACACCACTTACGGAAGTTTCCAGCTGTGCTTGGGATGAAGAAGGTTGCTGGTGGATTGGTGGGTGCTTGAGGGCGGACCGTGGCTGGTCAGGATTTGTTGACCGATTTTCTTCAGAAACGGACGGCCTCTTTGAGAGGGCTAGGCTGGACGGCTGGTTGCTCTGGAAAGTACTTGTATTGTGTCTTAAGTGGGCGTACACTCTTACGTGGCTGTCATGGTGGATCACGTGACCATCGATGGAGGACTTCTTGACCTTCTGAGCAGCGTGGGGCTTTGGGTGCGGAGTGTCGTGCCTCTCGAACTGGCCGACGGGCAGTTGATCTTCTTCATCCTGGGTCGACTCAACGTCGGTAAAGTGCACCTTCGGACCTCCGATAAACGACGACCTGTTCCCGCTTGGGGCATCTGATAAGGGTACAAAGAATAAGTGACCAGTGGAAGCGTTATCTTACCGACGGCGGTGTGCGCTCGTTGCTGCGGAAGGAGGTAGCACGTGAGCACCTTGATATCGGTTCGGGGGTCTTGGTCAACTTGCAGTTTGAGCATGGCTTGGGACTGACATTCCGACAACCACAATGCTTGAAGGTTGTAGAGAACGTTGATCGTGAACGGGAGGAAGGAGAGCCTATTGTTGCAGACGTCCAGGACGCGTAGATTCTCAAGCCGTCCGATTTCCAGTGGCAGTTCTTCTATTCGATTATCCCGAAGGGATAAGACTCCTAGTGACGTGCACTGTCCGATCTAAAGGGAGATGAGTGACTTGGACGTTTCTGCGATGACCTACCGTGCTTGGTATCTCCAGTAGTTGGTTCTTGTCAAGGTTCAAGTTTCTCAAGTTTTTGAGATTTCCTATGGAACTCGGCACCTCCTGAAGGCATCAAGTGAAATGGTAGTTCGAAAGAACTCGCTTACCCCTAGTAGGTTCTCGGTTAAGACCAATTCCGTGAGCGCGGAGCAGCTTCCAATGGCGGGTGTTAATTGAGTTAATGCGTTCTTATCCACCTTAAAATTGGTTAGCTGTCGTAGCCTTCCTGAAACACATGAGATGCTTAAGAATGCAAAGGGCAGCTTCAAAAAGGGTTAGAAAAAGGCATAAAAGAAGGCTAATTACCTATGGATGCTGGCAGCACTGATATGCAATTCATGGACAAGCAGACATCAGTGAGGAGAGCCAAGTCGCCAATACAATCGGGAAGCGCGATGATCTTGTTCTCAGAGGTGTCCAGCTGCTCCAAGGATCGGCAGTTGATGATGTCATCGGGAAGCTTGTCCAGATTGTTCGCGTCGATGTAGAGCTCTTGCAGCTTTTGTAGTCGTCCGACGGTCGAAGGCTAAGGTTAAAAGTTAAGTAGGGAGGAATGCAGTTGCCACTTACCAATTCGTCGATCTCGTTCTGACCCAAATCCAGCCTAATGAGATTCTTCAGATCTCCGATCGAGGCGGGCAGCGAGTGGATCAAGTTGTCGCGGACTTCTAGTGATCGCAAGTTCACTAAGGCGCCAATGTTGGTGGGCAGTTGCGTCAGCGTTACGTCGTTCAGCCCAAGATGAGTAAGGGACGTCAGCTGAGTTATTGTAGAAGGCAACCTGAGAGAGAAGTTAAGGAGCGCTTAAACACCGTATACCTACCTTGTGATGGGGTTAGAGCTGAGGTCCAGGATCATCAGCTGCCGGCACATTCTGAGATCGTCGGGAAGATCGCTGATTTCATTGCGGCTCAGATTCAGTTCCACGAGGTTCTGAAGAGCAGCAATGTCGCTCGGAATCTGACAGATGTCGTTGTCGTTGAGGTAGAGCCTCTTCAGCTTGTGAAGTTTGAAAAGGGACTAAAGACACAATAAAATAGTCATGTCAACAAGGAGGAAACGCACCTTCGACAGATCCTTGATATGATTCATATCAAGCAGCAGCTCCTCCAGCGTCCTAGCGTATCTCTCGACGTCTTGAGGGATGTTTTGAAGGTTGCATTGCCGTTTGTCCAGTGAGTCCACCTGCCTATTGCAGGCGAAGAACGGCATGCAGAAGAAAGGCATCTTTGTTCAACGGCGATATCCTAACAGCAGACGAGCAACGGAAGGGAGATGACGGGTTCTCAGATTAGTGTCCTCGAGGTGTATCTATCGGTATGTCATCGTCTAGAAGTGGAAGGGAGTTAGGGATGGTGGAACCGAAGCGAACTCGAAGGGAAACAGGGTCCGAATATTGGATTCGAAGCCCCGTAGGGAAAACACGCCGTCGCCACGCACAAGCCGCGGAGTACAGATCGGAACGCCGCTTAGCAATGCCAGACGGTGCACAGTCACTATTGCCGCACTAAAAGAATGTGATTCACGCACGCATTACGCAGTTGAGGCGCCGTCTCATGCAGAACGATCCCGGGAACGTCGCCGCCGCCGAAAGTACTACAGTCCGCGCCCGCGGTTGTTTCCAACGGTGTGTCAAGTGTCACAAGTCGCGCGCCGCGTATGCAAAACAGCGTTTAACCTTGAGCGTCCCTCACGTTCGCATGCACAGGAGCCAACAGTTCCGCTAGCGTTATGGAGCGCGGAACCACAAAAAGCATGCTGCAAGTAAAAGACCATTTCCGTCCACTCTCGGCGACGCTCTCCGGACACACCGTAATCGATATTCCCGATTTAATCTCCGCTCGGCGAGACGTTAAATGGACGGGAGCGGACCTTGTAAATAACGGGGCACAAAAGCATACACATGTCATATAGTAGCTGGCACGAGTCACCAGAGGTCGAGGAGCCGAAGTTAGCGGCCAATAAGCAACAACAACGAAGACGCGAAGATAGCCGGCGTGCATAATCGATTCGAACGTTTCTTAAAGGGACTCAATCACTGATAACGGGTTACCCGTTCGCCCCCTCGAGCCCGCACGTATTAGTCACCGAGGCGAAACCCGAAAGGGCGGAGGGTCAGCGCGGCCAGAGTTGCGGGTCCTCAGCTACTTCCCGCCGATCGGCAAAGTTCCCGGGCAGCTGTCGCCGGTCGAAATCAAGCATTCGAATTCCGACCCACTCCACAGGCAAACAAAGGCGAAATCCTCCCTGCTCGCACAGTACCGTGACGCGGCGCCGTTGCCCGCCAGGGCGCTCGCGGCGGAACCTCTGTGGCATGCGGCGCTTCCGCTGCAACGACCTTCACGTGTCAGTGGACTCCGAAGTTGCGGCGACGGCCACAGCCTGCGATCCATGTGAAGGGGGGTCCCTTTACGAAATGTTTAGACTGCAGATGCAGACAAATGTCTAGACTCCTGCAAGATTTATGTCTACAGTCTGCAGAAGGCCCTAGACGAGACTTAATGTCTCGATCAAATGGCGCTCGTGAGGAGGTCGGTCACACCATCTTGCAACAATTTGGGCGTTTTTTGGCACTTATGTGCGAAGGTGACTCACCATAAACTAATTCTTCTTTCCAGAGCTAATAACGGTTATTGCGGACACTCTTTAGGATGATTCATTGTTGATGAAACGTCGCCAGTCTCAAGTACCAGAAGATTCAAGGGTCACTCGAGAGGGGGTTTCGGCTACCCATGTTCCTTAGAACCTATGGAGCACTTATCGCCATTTTCCTCGTTCTTATCTTCGGCCGAATCTCACGACAGACAGTAATAAACGATGCATATCGAGCGATAAGGTTTGAATTTTTCAAAAAGGCTTTTCTCGAAATTCTTCGCGGAAGTTCAACTTTTGGTCTCCTACTGGAGAGGTCGCAACGAAGAAAGAAAACAAACATAAATGATCGACGACAAGCGGGTCGCAATTTCCAAACATTTCGGGGCACTTGAAATCCATCACGAGGTCGTAATCATAGGCCCAGATGGTCGAGTGTCAATCCAAATTGACCACAACAGGCTATTAACATTGTTGTAGACGCTCTTTAAGGTCAAGACACGTGCAGTAGCCTTCTAATCCTATCTCTTGGAGCTTGGGTTGGAGTCCTTAAGCCATGCAAAGCCATGCCTCTTGTCTTCATGGATGCTTGCCCAGATGTCTACATTTCCCAGTCTACAGTCTGTCTGGATGTCTGTGCTGCAGAGACAGACCAGTCTGTCTCCGCGGGGGACGAGTCGCGCGCGCGGACAAACAACGCGTCGAGGGGCGCACGAGAGGTGTCGGAATGATGGAGAGGCGACGGCGATGATGGCACCGCGGGGAAGACGAAAATAAGTGCCGTCGGTCCGAGGCCGGCGACGCGCCAGAAGGGACCGCCGCTTCTGGCGAGTCCGGAGGAGATGCGACTGGCGATAACAGTCCTGCAGCCAGGTGGCGCGAGGGATGGGCGGTCGGCGGCGGAGGACGTCACGCGTCACGAAATCTCCCAAATATGCTAATCTGCTCGCGATCAGTCCTCCGAGGGAGCGGCGGCAGAGAGGATCGGACGGGTTTCGGACTTTCGACTTTTCGCTTTTTCGACTGATTAAGTAAGAAGCTTAAGTGATTTGGCCGTGTTTTCGGATATAAGGGCGTTGCGACCACTTTAGGAGTACTTTTCACGGCCAATTTCAGGAGATTTTCAGAGGCTCCTGCTTGAAATGTAGCACTACAGAAGCCGATCTGAGGGCATCTTCAGAATGGCTCCAGATCTGAGAACCCTGGACTTCTTCAGTGGATTTATCTGCTATTACTGTGACATGATCGTATCTGAGAGGTTAAGCATGGTATCTGTGGGCGCGGGGCTGCAGAATCCGTCTTCGCTGATGTTCTCCATCCTCTGAAACGGTTACGGTAGACTCTAAGGACGCTCTGGGGCACTTACGCTCTTGACCAGGAGCACCTGCTTTATGAGTTCGTCCGCATTGGCCGAGGCGTTGTCCATGCTCTTCATGCGAGAAGCGCGCCACTGGGAGCGCCGTTTAGCCTCCGCCTGCTGGTCCTCGACGGAGAGTTCTGAGAGGAGAGAAGGCGTCGGGGAGAGAGCGGCCAGGAGCCGGTTGCTCGCCTTCTTCGTGCGCACCACCTTTGGAAGCGACTTTGAGTGGAAGGGGCTGAAGGAGGATGGTCAGAGGGGCCTTGAACAGAAGCACGTACCACTCGTTGAGTTGGCTCTGGAAGGAGGCGATGGAGTCGTCGAGTTCGCTCAGTTCCGCGGTGGCAGAAGCCTGGGCCAGCTTCTTCCTCTCCTCCTGCTTGAGTCTGTCCACCTCTTCCACACTCAGAAGAGGGCAACGAGAAGGAGGAGCCTGGGAGGAGCTGGGTCCTTGTGTCTGCGCCTCGATCTCCGCTTCAAACTTCTTGACCTTCGAGGAGAAGTCGAGTCGCTCGGAGCAGACCTTCTCGATCTGAAGAAGAAGCCTGATCCAGGACAGTGAAGGACCCTTACCAGTTCTTTGTTGGGTTTAGGGGCCACAGGAGGGGGGAGGCGCTTCTGGGGCTCCTGGATATGCTGGGGTTCTGGGCTCAACCGAGGAGGAGTGTCCGAGGGAAGTGGGGAGGACGAGGAGAGCGGCGGGATGTGCTCCAAGGAGGCGGCTATCGTAGCCAGCTGCGCGGTGAGAGGCGGAGGTTCCCGGATGTCCTCCTGGGTTCTATCTTCGAACTCCTCCTGGATCCTCTCCTCGAACCCTCTTACAAGGGTGGTTTCCTCAGCGTCGTTCTGTATCCTGTCCCCCTCTGGCTCCTTCTGGGTCAGTGCGATCTCCAGCGCCGCCTCCACCTCGACCTCGTCCAGCACCGCCGACTCGAACTCCCGGATGACCACCAGGCGCATCACGTCCTCTGGCACGTGGAGCAGCTCCACCGCGTCGCTGTGTGTGGCCCCCTCTAGCGACGTCCCATTCACCTCTAGAAGACGGTCTCCCGTGCGGATTCCCGCGCGGAACACTGGACCGTTTTCGACGACCTTCGTCACGTAGATCCCGTTGTCGTTCGGCTAAAGAGATCCAATCCTAAGATCTCCTTCTACATGGGGCCTACCTTTACTGGAGGGGACTCGACGCCCCCGGCGATTGTCCAGCCGAGTTCTCCATCTTCGCCCCTTTCCACGGCGACTTCCACACGGATCCGGTGCTTTCTCGCGGCTTCTGGGTGTCCGACCCCGTCCTCGGCCTCCTCCGGAACCTCTTCTTCAGGTCCCGCCGCGATCTCCTCATGGACGGACTCGACCTCCACCTCCACGTCTTCGTCGCTCTCCGCCGGACGCGTCTTGAGAATCGACTTCCTAGGCTCCTTGAACTCCATGACCTTGGGCTCCTGGGCCCGGACGGCGTCCTTCTTGCCTCTCCTGTGTGGAGTCCCACGACGAACGAGGCGTCCCGACGCGCCTTCCTCCTCCTCACTGTCCTCGAACTTCACCTTCTGGCCCGCGGAGCACCGGCTGAGCACGTCAGCCGTGCTCTCCGACTGTGGAAGGAGCACACAAGTGTACACGCGGATGTGCGTCATGGGGTCCTTGGTCTCCGTCAGCGCCATCTTCGGATTCGGCTGGGAGAGCGCCAGCCAGATGGCTCGGAGTCGCGGAGGCACGGTGATGGTATACGGTAGGTAGGAGAGCCGGTTGCCGCACACGTCAAGTACGGTAAGAGCGTTGAGCTTTCCGATCTCCATGGGAAGGGCGGAGAGCTCGTTGGAGCGGAGGCTGAGCACGCTCAAGGAGGCGCAGTTCCCGATCTGGAGGCCAAGAAGGTGAAGGTCGAGGTTTGGGACTCACCGAAGGAGGCAGCTCGGAGATGCGGTTGTTGTCCAAGTGGAGGTTCTTGAGGTTCACGAGGTGCCCGACGGTGCTGGGGATCGCCTAGAAGGAGCTACTTGAGGACCGAACAAGGATCGCGCCCAAATCCATCTACACAGTCAGGGAACGGGTCTTACCGCGATGAGGTTGCTGTTGCCGTAGAAGTCGACGAGGTGAACGCAGCCTCCTACAGCGGGGGTGAGGCCGACCAGGCGGTTCTCCTCGACGTTCAGGATGGCGAGCTTCTTGAGACGTCCTATCGAGTTCGGCAGGCTCTCGAGACGATTGTTCCCGACGCGAAGCTCGGAGAGCGTAGAGAGGTCGCCTATTGCGTCCGGGAGCCTCCAGAGGCGATTCTTGCTGGCGTCGAGCTCCTCGAGGTGGGCGCAGGCGGTGAGGGCTTCTGGGAGCTCGTCCAGCTCGTTGTCGTCCACGATGAGCACCCGGAGCTCCTTCAGCTCGCCGATCTCGTCAGGCTGGAAGGGAGAAGGATACGGTAGGGAGGACACCTCCTACCAGAAAAGAGAGCTTGTTCTCGCCGAGGTCGAGGTGCCGGAGGGACTGAAGGCTACTTATGGAGGAGGGGAGCGAGAGGTCGCGGAGCTCGTTCTCCCGGAGCTCCAGGAACTCCAGATTCGCCAGGTTACCGATGTCTTTGGGCAGCTCGGTCAGGTTCGTGTCGTTGAGCGAGAGTTCCGTCAAGAAGCTCAGCTGGGTGATGGCGCTCGGGAGACTGAAGAGGGAGTAGTTCACAAGGAGGCAAAGACACTCACGTCGTGATCTTGACGTTCCTGCTGAGGGAGAGCACGGCGAGCTTGGAGCAGTTGGCGAGCGTCTCGGGCAGGTCCATGATCTCGTTGTGCTCGAGGTTCAGCTCCACGAGGTTCTTGAGGTTCCCGATCTCCTCGGGGACATCGCGCAACAGGTTCCCCTGGAGGGAGAGGCGCTCGAGTTTCCGGCACTGGAAGAGGCCCTGGAAGGAGGTCCTGGTTGGAGCCGTTTTGTGGGTGAGATTTCCCTAAACCCCTTGGACTGTTTGTCCAAGAACGATAACAACAAACAATCTTAGAGCTTAGAAAGCGCGGTCTGAGGTAGCTGGGTCAACAACGCCCAAAGCAGGCCATTCTTTGAGTCTTTTATAGGGGATGAGAGCTCCAACTCTCCGCATTTATATTGTCCACCATTCTCTGCTGCATGTGGTCCTATCCTGTGTTCTGGGCCAAAGGAGCACATTTTTGAGCCCAGGAGTTTCCAAAGGTAAAAAAAATCGCAATTTTGCATTCTTACTGCTTGCCAGGTCGTCATTCACAAGCCTATCTTGTCAGCACAATTTCTGTGGTAAAAATGGCGACCCACCTCGGTATAGTAGTAAGGGCCATAGGTGACGGTTTTCGGTTTCGTTTATCTTCTCATAGGTGGATCAATAAGAAAGATGCCTAGAGCGAAAGAGGGAGGGATATTTAGTCAACTTTAGTGGGTTTATAAGCATAGTTTTTTTAGCTTTTTGGTTACTCAGCTTATCTTCTTCAGTAGTCTCTGCTGGACATGGACATAGTCGGCATTCTTTGTCCATGGGTCAAAAGGAGAAAAGTTGGGAAAACCGCGATCCAAAAATCGACCAATGTCGGCTTCCTTCTCCGAGTAGATCAATAGAAACGATGCCTACAGCGGAGGTTGGACCTCCTTTGGCGGGGAAGGGGTGGTCTCTGCAGAAGTACACCACCTGGTACCCGCATGACTTTCCCTGGGGAGCACTTGCCTGGGACAGCTCCGTGATGTCATTGGTGTCGAGAACGAGCTCCTTGAGGTGCGTAGCATGTCGCTCGATGCCCTCGGGGAGCGCTTCGAGCTTCGAGGCGCTGAAGTCGAGCGATTCCACGTGCCCGCGACACGCGAAGAAGGGCACGCAGGCGAGCAGTTTCATCTAAAAGTACAGGTGAGGTGCGGGCCGCCGATCGATCGCCGCCCGGGTCAAGGCTTGAGTGGACGCCGCCGAACGGCGCTGACCTTGGCCGGCCCTCGCGCGCCTCCCTGGCCGCTCGCCAAAAGTGGACCATCGCCGCGCGCAAACAACTCCGCTACCAAGGAGGGAGAGCCCCGGTCGGACACACTTGGGCAGACGAGACAGAGGTCTAGTCGTCTAGAAGAGTCTATGTCTAGACACAAAGAGTGTTATTGGGCCGCCGAGCAGGTTATGGCACTTCCAGAGGTCCGAGATTCTGAGGTACGGTAGACGTCTCTGAAGCGCGGATTTGGACTCCAGGTGTGTATGAATTCAGTACAAGGTAGCGAAAAGTCCTTTTATGCCATGTGCTGGGGCCAAATACGCTAGAAATAGAAACCCCTCCCGTCGCTCTCCAGATGTGCATATGAATTCCTTCTCCTGGAAATCATCCGAGAACAGCGCCTTAAAGAAGGGTGAGTGGATACTCAAGACCTTAATAGTAAAGTACCCCATAGGTCCCTTTTTCCGAATTTTTTGAAACGTCTTGGTGTGTACATAATTACCGTATCCGCAAACGAATTAACTACCTATATTGGAACCCCCAGCAATCTGCCCGATTTTTTTTTGGCTAAAGTGGAATTAAACTGGACCTAATTTGTTTTTTCCCGAACCTTTGTTCTTTCTTCGCTCTCGCTTCAGTGTCTAAAGCTGGGGAATCGGTTCCAATCGTGGCGGGAGCCTATGAAATAGTGGCGGGACCCTATGAGAAATACGAGAAGTGAAAAAAAATCTGCCCCGGGCACCTCATCTGAGCTTTAGGTCAACCTAGGTCGACAATTTCAAAGTAGGCTCTCGTCAAGATGAGTGAGAAGCAGTCAAAATAGCCAAGATAGGAGCAATATAGAGTAGATATCCTATATATAATGTTCCTGGCTTTTTTAAGTTTTGTTTCTGAAGGGTCTAGCCTCTAAAAATCGGCGGAAATTTTGGAACTGCATATCTTCGGAGGTGCTTATATGATGGGGGATCGAAGCAGTTCGGCCTCTATGTTTATCCCATGTTTTGTGGAGTAGCCTGGATTCTATGGACCAAGCTATCCTCTCGTCAGGGGCAGTCAGAGCGGGGAAGGTGACTGGGCCAAAGGGACTTCGAAGTAGATCTGCAGTGGAGCGATGGGGATTCAGTGAGGCCATTCTTCATCTTGTCAAGTGTGATCGGTTCCATTGTGATGGAGACATTACCAAGCTCTTCTCGGGAATGGAGCCCTTTGTTCATCGTTTCGATGATCCATGACATCTTACTCATCTTGACGAGATCTATCGTTTGCACTATCGTTTGGTCACCGGAGCCTACTTTGAAATTGTCGACCTAGGTTGACCTAAAGCCCAGATGAGGTGCCCGGGGCAGCCACTATTGCATAGGCTCCCGCCACTATTGGAACCGATTCCCCAGCTTTACACACTGAAGCGAGAGCGAAAAAAAGATCGAGCTCTATCGAATGACATCTAGAGCGCCACGCTGTGATCAAGCAGTGTCAGTTTGCTGGGGGTTCCAATATAGGCAGTTACGGTATAGTTAGGATAAAAAAAATTCCTTAAAAAATTCGTTTGCGGATACGGGCCGAAACGGACTTCACGGTAATTATGTACACATCAAGACATGTCCAAATAACACTGTAAAAAAATAATAAAAAGGGACAGTTGGGGTACTTTACTATTAAGTTTCTGTAGCCGTAGCTCCTTTGGGGCTGGGTCCCCCACACCAACAGAAAGACACAGATTTTATTGATAACACAACAGAAGAACAATAACAAAACACATCGGCCTTCTTGAGTGACCGAAGAAGGGTCTCTCACAGTGCGCTACTCAATGAGCAGAGTGCAAGGAGCCCTGGAAAACCAATCTTCTTTAGTCCGTTCTGTTCCAAGTCCTTGGAAAACGGCGTAGATTCTGAAGCCTGGGTAGACGGGATGTTCAGCGTACTCAATGCGCGTCTTCCATCCTTCTTCAATTGAGTCCGCAACGATCCGATCGATCTTCTGGCGGACTGGAGCGTCAGGCGACTCCTCGTCAAACTCCGTAAACTCACGCGGGTTCACATCTTTCATCCACATCCCAGAGAAGGTCTTCGCTGACAGCCGTCTTGGGTCCATCTCCTTCCAGCGCTGGAAGACTCCGGAAGTTACTTTGGTGGCGAACGCGGATCCAAAGCGGAAATCAAATTCAGTGAAGCTTTCGGAGAGCAAGTGCTCCGCCCAGATGCTGGCGGGCAGGAGTTCTAGAATATCAGCACTATCAGTATCGTTAACATCTTCGGCAGTGATGCAGCGGAATCTTCCCGTGGAAACAATGTCCTTCATGAACTGAGTGACGGTAGGGCTTCTTATCAGCGTTGATTTTTTCAACGAAATCGAAGTGAAACTGTTCCAGAAGTGGAGATAGCGTGGACCCAGATCTCCGTACCAATGGGATAGCGAAATCAGATTTACATGCAGCTCCTTCTTCGGGGCTTGGAGGCTGGCGAGGAGCTGGAACGTGGCGTCGTCTTCGGCGATGCTGGGCCATTTTCCAAGATCTGCTGCGAGGAAGCAGCTGTTGTTGGTATCAAATTTGAAGTACGTTATACTCCTCGCAATCTTCCGGATGACCTCCCGGGAGAGAGTCCTCTCCTTGAGGTGACTGAAGCCGCGAAGGTTGTAACGGAAGGTCCAGTGGAGGGCATGGTTCTGTAGGTCGGAAGGAGCGTAGGTCAGGATGAGGGAGCCACGCTTCCTCAAGTAGCCCTCTCCTAACTGAGCCCAAGCGTGGGGAATCTCATTGGGGAGATCATCCCCAAGGCTCTGGAGGACAGATTCGACGAAATCCGCTCGAACGGTATCCATGTTGGTATGGTTTGCTTCATGGAAGGTCGCACAAATGAGGTCCTGGAAGGTGGATGCGATCACGCATCGCCTTTGGATCAGTTCTTGGAAATCGCAGTCGCATTGCTATCTAGAATCAGCTAAGAATCACGTCTCATTGCCAACCTTGATGTACTTCCAAGTTCCAGCTTCTTCTACAGATTTAGTGCCCTTCTCGTTCAGTGCCGCAACAATGTCTAGGTCTACAAACGTCTACGTCTAGACGCAAGGAGTGTGATTGAGAAGAATCATTTATAGACCAGTTGGACCAGAGGTCCGAGATTTTGAGATGCGGTGGACGTGTTGAGTGCGTGGGGAACACACATGGGGAACGAGAGTTTATTGCATGATCAAGGCAGGCACTGAGCACATCTTCGAGTTCCTGGGTACGGTAGATCCCTCCAGAGGGGTCAGGCGGGGATTGCGGACGAGCTGTGCGGCACTAGGACTTCCCTCTGGAAAGACTCAGTGAGGCCGGGCTACGGTAGGAAGGCCTACCGCGGTGAAGAGCTCGTCCTCCTCGGAGTCGATCATGGGGATGTCGTCGCGTTCGGAGAAGGCCGCGGGCTCCGAGGGCGTCGCGCTCTCCTGGTCGAAGGTGGATGCGGAGGAGGGCGTCGGCGACTCGAGACGCTCCACGACGAGCTCCATGGGCGCGTCGAGGCCCACGAAGTACTCGATGGCCTCGCAGTGGCGGATGTTGGCGAAGTCGACGCCGTTGGCTCCCAGGATTCGGTCCCCCACGCGGACCCCCGCGGCCGAGGCGGCACCGCCCTCCACCAGGCTGACCACCTGGATGGGGCGACCCTCATCGGAGCCTCCGACGAAGGAGAAGCCCCACTCGTCCCGCCGCTCCAGTTCGCACACGATCCGCTGACTCCGCGCGCCGAAGAAGGCTTCGGACTCTGTGGACGTGGACGCGATGCCCGACTCGCTCGCCTAGAATAGGGGGATCAGGGCAGACGAAGGTATCCCTATTTAGGATTTGGGACCTCAAGACGGTCCTCTTAATCTCGCAACTACCGATTGGCCGACAATGAACCTTCTTCACCTAGGTTACGGTAGGCGTCCTAAGAAGGCAGCTACCCTAATCTACTTAGGATTTAGACCTACAAGTTTTTGGCTCTCCTATTCTCTTACTACCAGCTCCAACCGAACTCACTATCAGCCAGATCTTCACAAGCACCCTACCGTATTCTCCAGACTGGCGAGCCTTGAGATGAGGGACTTTATGGGAAGGGGTGTGCTCTGGCGCAACGTTGGGTTCCGCACGAAGGGAATCCGCAGAGGAGTCGGCGAATCGACAAACTTCACCTTCGAGGGCGTCGGGACCTTGCTCGGCGGAGCCTCGTCTGAAGAAGGGCCTGATTACGGTAGCCTGAGGGAGGACCTACTTTCTAGAAGACGCTTCACCCGAATCTGAGGCAGATTGGTCGCGGTGAGGACCCGGATGCCCGTCTTCGGGTCGTCAGTCGGGGTCAGGACGGGGATCGAGCGGGCCTGGTTTACCGTAACCCAGAGGGCTTCGAGCGAGGGGAGAATGACGTTCAGGGTCAGCGGGAGGTGCGCTAGTCGGTTGAAGCACACGTCGAGCACCTTGAGGTTCGCGAGGCGTCCCACGTCCATCGGAATCTCGCGCAGATTGTTGTGGCGCAGGGAGAGCACTCGGAGCGAGCGACATCCTCCGATCTGAACGAGGAGCAGGCCTACTTTTACTAGTGGATAAGGCATACTGTAGTGGGCAGCTCGACGAGTTCATTGGAGTCCAGGTTGAAGGAGTGGAGGCGTTCGAGGTTCCCGAGGGCGCTGGGCACTTCGGACAAGAAGTTGTCGGAGAGGTCCAGCTCCTCCAGGGATAGGAGACCACCCACCGCGGGGCTGAGGGCCTCGATGACGTTCTCCTGGGCGTGGAGCACCCGCAGAGCTTTGAGTCTTCCTATAGAGTTGGGGAGTGCACGGAGACGATTCCTGGAGCAGCGGAGCTCGCCGAGGGCCACAAGCGCGCCGAGACTATCCGGAAGGCTCCCGACACGATTTCTGGAGATCTCAAGAAGCTCGAGCTTCTCACAGCTCTCGATCTCCTCCGGAAGCACCTCGATCTCGTTCTCATCCAGGGTCAGCTCGCGGAGTCTCTGAAGAAGCCCGATCTCCGGTGGCTGGAAGGGGTACGGTAGAGGGGTACGGTAGTCGGAGCGCGTACCAGCCAGGGGATCTCGTTGTTGCCGATGTCGAGGGTGGCGAGGTTGGTCAGCTGGCAGAGGACCTGCGGGAAGGAGCCGAGCTGATTGTCGCGCACGTCCAAGTGCCTCAGGTTCTGGAGCCTCGCGAAGTCGGCCGGCAGCTCAAGTAGCTCCACGGAGGCGATGTTCAGGGTGGTCAAGGAGTCGATCTGCGAGACCGAAGGGGGGAGGCTGGAAGGAGGAGTGAGGGAGGGGAGGGGTGGTCGGACCTACTAGGGGAATTCGTTGGCGGTGAGACTGAGGAGGGAGAGGTTGGGACAGGAGGAGAGATCTTCGGGGAGCACCTCGATGCCTGAAAGTGGTCTTGAAGGCAGGAAACGGTCCTAGGCCTACAGTTTCCGTTCAGGATGAGCTCCTCGAGGGAGTGGAGGCGCGAGATGCCCTCGGGGAGGCGACGGATGCAGTTGCATCCCAGGTCGAGGAACTCGAGCTTGTCGAAGTCGTAGAGTTCCTGAAGGAGGTGTATAAGCTTCTGGAGATTCCGCTTTTTAGCCTTCGAGATCGAGATCTCCCTCCTTGGATTCCAAAGACAGGAGAAGAGCCCTTATCTGCTCCAACCCAGGCCTACCTTGGGCACGAACTCGATGCAGTTGGAGCTGAGGTTGAGCTCGCGGAGCGTGGCGCGGCACTTCTCGATCTCGCGCAGTGGGAAGTCCTCGAGCTTGGAGCAGCGCGCGTCGATCCACTCGACGCGGCGCCGCTGGCAGCGGAAGCGGAGCAGATCCGGCGGCACGCACGGCATCTCGGCGACGGAGTGGTGCAGGTTGCCGCGCGGAGGGGCGGCCTAATCGATGCGACGGTCACGGACTGTCATGGGGGCGAGCGCGCGCGCCCTACTAGGCGCTCGGACAAAGCCGCGCTTATAGAGGAGTGCGCGAGGCGGTGTTATGGCTCTGCGGTGCGGGGCTCGAACACCATCAAATGCGACGCAAAAGTGAGTTTGGCTCGGTGAGGAAGTGGGCACGCGAAACTCGGCACTCTCAATGGAATCAGCAGCTCATGTAGTAGATCTTGGGCACAGTTGGACAGTCGACGCCCAGAAGGGCCATAAGACCACAGATCAGATCTGTTTGCACGGTCGGGACTTGGTCGAGGCGAAAACTCGGCAAAAGGTAGCGAGGGATGAGTCACCAGGGCGGGAATCGAGTTTGGGTCAGCAGAAACGGAACTTGAAAGTGGCCGCTCGAAATTGACCATAACAGCTGAACACAATGGGTGGTTAACGACCAGATACGGCGACGCTAGAGCGTGGGAAGGGAGGCCGAGACGAGCCCCTAAACTCAGCAAACAACTCAAAAAATGAGTCAAAGGGGTCAGGGCTCGAGCTGGGAAGCCGAAAACATGGGGCTTAATAGGACAACTCGCTGGGAAGCTGGGATTCCGATCCAAGCTGGCCGTAAGGGGCTTCCGGGGACATCTGACCTTTATGCTTTATTTGGCTATTCGGAGCTTTAGAGGTCAAAAGTCGAATATGTGCTAAAACGAATCCAAACAAAACACGAGATCCGGCATCCGGGGGGTTCCTTGGGAAGTGGACACTCCGATAGTCCTGCACAGCGGACCCTAACGACAGAGCCGAAAGGTTGTTTTGATGATTTTGTTGTTCGCTCAAGAAGAACGTTGCAGCAAGTCGAGATGAGACTGTCTTCCGGCCATGTCTATAGACATGTCTAGTCTCTAGACTTCGACCCTGCTCTACGCAGATCACAACAACACGAATATAAGGTTGTCTAGACGTGTGGCCAGAGACTACGCGGAGACAAAGCCGCCGCTCCTCGAGGGACGCGTGCGCGGGGGTCGGAGCTCCGCGGGGACGCCGAAGGCCGGCGGAGCTCGAGCGCGCCGTCCTGACCGAATCACCTGTTTCCAAAAAAAAAGAGGTCATATTAGGCCAATGAAGACTACATCCTGGGAGTGGCCTCTTAAAGTTGAAAAGAACTCGAGGACAGATCAACACACTCTCTCTCCAAATAAGCGCCTCAGATCTGTCAAAGAAGAGTCGATTAGAAACCCGAGAAGAGTCAGCTCGAAACCCTCAAGAACATGACGACTCTTCCGGCTTTGTGCTGAGTGATGCTTTTCGGAAAGGGAGTCACATGGTCCTGCTGGCCGGCGACAACAGATTGTCGCCTTAAGCTCTTCTTCTTCACTCCTTGTTGTTCACTCAATCTTTGTTGGCTTCCGAAGGGAGGAGCCCTTCAGTGACATCAATGACATCGAGGGGAGCCCTTAAGTGAAGGATCTCGGGTCCAGTGAGGCAAATCGGCCTTCTTAAATCGCTCTGAAAATGCAATAAAAATCCTCCTACAGCATTGAGCCTCACGAACTCACTCTACCCCTGTTGGACTCCCCAGGACGTCCGAGTTCCAACTAGAATCGACCAGCAACTTCCTTATCCGCTACAAACAGACAGTAGACAGGTACGGTAGCCGCGCGACACCTAGGGATCGTCCCGTCACGACTGTCCTGAACGGTGATGGGACTACGGTGGTTTCTCCGGATCGGAGTGACGAGGGCTCTCGCGCTCTTCACCTCCCGTCGGTCGGTTCGGAACGAGTCTTGTGACTCGTTTGTCCGTCCACTGTGAATCGCTTTGAGTGCTCTTTTCTGGAAGATTTGTTTCCAGCGGGTCAGCTTGACGAGGGATAGCGGGAGGGCGCGCCGGTGCGATTTACGTGGATTAGCCGCGATGAGAGGTGCATGCTGGGCTTGTACATGTTTGATTTTGAGATGAGAGTTTAGAGACAGAGCCCTTGATTTGTAGTGACTCTTTCGCAATCTTTAGTTTCCGCCCGGACTAGACTTCCGGAAAGACTCGCAGATTGCTCCGTGTAAACTGATTTTTACAGACTGAGACAAGTAGACGCTCTCTGTAAACTGCTAGTCTTAGATCTGCGCCTTCCTACTAGACGTAGACTAGACATTTAGACTTGTTCGTGCAGATTCAAATGAACGCTCAGTCTGCTCAGACTTGCACAGATTTATCCGTCTAAACCTTGTCATGTCTAGACCTCGTCATGCGTTCGTGTAGACGCGCTTCTGTCTAGTCTGTGTCTAGTCTCGTCTTTCAGATCAGCCTTAACGATTTCACACCCTTTTCAGAGTCCGCAAGTCATCAGAATGGAGGACTTCTTGAAAACTGTGGAGACGTTGACGACGAGCGGCAACATCGAGCATCTGCTCCTTCTGCACAACGTTGCGCAGAAGGAAACCCTGGGGCGCGCCAGCAGCGAGGAACTCACGCGTGCCTTCCAGCGGATCGACCCTACGCGCCACACAATCTCCTTCGTCTACCTGCTTTCCGCCAAAGTGGACAAGGAGCTTGCCGGGGCGAACGGCGTCGGCGACAAGAACGACCGCCTTCGAAGGATCGCCGATTTTGCGACGAAGCTGATTCCGCGCCTCAATGTGGAGCATGTGATGCTCGTCATCGAGACCTGTAGGTTCTGACCTTGCATCACCGCTAATTTTTAATGATTTAGATATTCGCGTCTTCCAGAATCTTGCATCCGCCTTCCTCGAGGACAACGTGAATGCTGCTCCGGGCGTTCCGCTTCTCCGAAACGCCATTAAGGTGGCCGTCGGAGACGAGAGGTACATCAGTTCGCTGCACGGGAGCTTCTTCCAAATGTGCATGAAGGCCAAGGAGTACGAAGCTGGCCAGGAGCTGATTCGGGACGATGCCCGCGAACTCTTGAAGGAGGTAAGGTTCTGGGAGGAGTAGATAAAAGTGGATTCCCAGTACATGGGCTGGAAGACAACTTCTTGAAAAGGGCGGCATTCGAAAACTTTTCCTATGGATAAACACACTACACTTTAAAAGATGTCCTGTAAGACATATTAGATTGTAGTGGGTTTCATGTGCATTTTTCAGAAAGCTTTGGGAATCCCTACAGAAGACGTCAAGTCCGTACTGTATTACTTCTTCTACGCCGGTTCGCTTTTCTGTCAAGCCGAACAGTTCCAACGAGCCCTCCGCATGTACATGTCCGTGCTGGTGATCCCGTCGACCACCGTGTCCAATTACGTCACCGAGGCGTACAAGAAGTTCGTGCTGATCAACCTGATCCTCGGCTCACCGGTCAAGGAGCTGCCCTCGAACATGAGCTCCAGCCTGGAACGCTCCGTCAAACCCAAGTGCAACGAATACGATGAACTGGCGAAGATCTGCCGCAGCACCACCTACGGGAAGGACGTGCCTGGCAACGTCATCAGCTACTTGAACTCCGTGCAGAAGACGATCCAGGACGACGGCCACGAGGCTCTGGCGCATCTGGTCATCAAGCGTGTCCGCGACGACGCCGTTATGAGAGTGGCAGAGACGTTCAAGGTGAGCAATATTAGATTTGAAAAGCTGATAGTAACACCTCTATTCCAGGTCATCAAGTTCGAGGATATGGTGCGTCGCGCCTTCCTGAAGGACCAGAACGAAGCTCAGGCCATGATTCAGGGCCTGATTGACGGCGGAAGACTCTGTGCCGTGCTGGACAAGTCCACCGGCTTCATCACCTTCACCTTCCCCGAGACCAAGGAGATCAGTGCGGCCACGCTGGACCGCTGTTGGGCGAGGATCTACGAGCTTAAGGAGCAAGTCGGCAAGTACGACGACCTCGCGCGAAGCAACAAGCATTACCTGCTGAAGTAAGTTCTTGGTAGTAAGCTAAGAGGCACTTGCGCCAATTTATGGTCACAAGAGCGTCGCGTTTCTGATAGAATCATCAGAAACGTTGATCTATAAGTTCGAAAGTCGCTTCTTAGTCGAACCTATACCGACAGTTGTAGGCAAGGAGGACACGCCGCGCCACCGACCGTCTCCAGCACGCCGTCGGCCTCTGCTAACGACGACGAAGGCTTCGGTCAAGTAGGTCTGCCCTCGATGCGTCCTCCGCCACCTCCTATCTTCCGCCAGTAGCCCTTGGCACTGTCACGCATACGGGTCCCAGCACACGATGTTTCATTAGTTTAAAGAACGAATAAACGTTGAGCGCGTGTCGTTCGGCCTTCTCAGTCGCACTTCGATTAAATACTTCACATTGCGGCGACGCTCCCGGATGGACTTCTGGCTTTGGTAAGGTTCCGAATTAGCGCCCGATTCCGCCCACATGGTAAGAAGTGACTTGGGTCCGTATCTTCGGGGGAGTTGTCCTTTCGTGAGAAGATTAAACCTCGAGTTTGATATTTTCGTAAAGGCTCGGATTCTCAAGTAGCTTCTGGTGTTTAATTGTGCTTGATGTCGTACCCTTCAGGGTTTGTAGAAAAAGAGTGATGAACTCGGAACTATCGTGCATTCTTTTCAGAACGATGTGCCCCCCTATCTTCAATATCAAGGACGACCCGGAGGAACACCCGAAGAGGAAGGCACTAGCTAAGCTAACTACCAGTCTGCCACCATCGCCTTATCTCCAAGATTCAATCCGTCGATTGGTATCCGCCCAGCGGCGAGTGCCCGATCAGTCCTTGCCGAGAAGCGAGAACGACCCCCAGCAAATGCCTGGGCCGACCTTGTCGAGCTCCATTGCCGACCGCCAGCGACAGCCCGGTCCGTCCTCATCGAACGGCGAGGCCGACCAGCAAGTGCCCCAGCCGTCCTTGTTGAGCTCCGATCGCCATCGACAGTCCGGTCCGTCCTCGTCGAACGGCGACCAAGAAGTGCCCCAGCCGTCCTTGTGGAGCTCCGACCGCCATCGGCAGTCCGGTCCGTCCTCGTCAAACGGCG
The DNA here is from genome assembly GCA_016648015.1 of Steinernema khuongi. Lineage (NCBI taxonomy): Eukaryota > Metazoa > Nematoda > Chromadorea > Rhabditida > Steinernematidae > Steinernema > Steinernema khuongi. The sequence goes on along the minus strand of JADLIF010001955.1, from coordinate 18,036 downwards.
ACCAGGAAGTGCCTCAGCCGTCCTTGGGGAGCGCCGAGGAATGAAGCCGCTTGTGCCTACTTTGTGCATTTAACAGTTCTTTGTATGTTGTAGTATATGTGTCCTGCAGGCCATTGTGCCATTGGTTCAGGGAATAAAGCCGGTAATACCACGAGAAGCGAGTTCCACGTGTATGTGACGCGAATCTAAAGTCCTTCCCAATCCGAAACCCACACTCCTTCCAGGGAATGCCGAGATGGACGGCGAGGAGGACCCCCAAGACGTGTCCAACATCTCGAAGGGCGACGCAGAGGACCTTCTCATCGACTTCACGGAGCGGATGCGTGCCTTCGAGTTCGACAAGGCGCGCGAGCTCCTTGAAACGACACGAAGACCGCCCGGCGCCTCCCTCTGGGCGGCCATCCTGGACGCCCTCCTGGGACTCGTTCGGTGTGAGGTCTCCTACTTCTCCCTCAGCTTCCTGATCACCAAGCAGATCTTCCGCCGCGAGAACTTCCTGGACCGCGCCTACGAAGAAGTCAGCGACGCCCTCTGCCAGGAGATGCGTCAGCGCTGCGACGACGACGAGAACATCTTCTTGGAGGCCGTCGTGCAGAAGATCTGCGGATACGTCGAGAGACGGCGGGAGATGCTCCAGCTCTACCAGCAGATCTACGGTGAGTCTTCCCGAGTTTGGCTTCTCTGATCGAAACCCTTTAGGCGAGGTCATCACGGAGGACTTCGTGGACACGACTGTGGCGACTCTCGAGCGCATCCAAGCCGACCTGGAGGACGCGCAGCTCTCGCCGGGCATCGTCGGCCTCTTCAAACTCATGCACGAGGAGGTCTCCATCCTGGTCTCCTGCTTCGTGACCCACTCCACGATCTCCACGTGCCAGGTGAGAATCTCCACGTGCCAGGGGAGCCTCTCTAGAGCGCCATTCCAGGTCTTTCCTTCGCTGGTCGAGCTCAAGACGCTCCAGTCACACGTGACCAACTGGACGACACGCGTGGACGCACTGGTCGCCGCCATCGAGAAGCGGCGACCCTCCTTCTTCAAAAGACTCGTGAGTCCCTCGCCGGTCTCCGCCCTCCCGAAGCTGGGCGTCATCCAGTGGTTCGTCTTCTTCCTCCACGCTCTCATCGGCAAGTTCAGGTACCATATCCTTGCAGAGCAAGCCGTGAAGACTCCTTCTAGTGTCTACTTCCACGACGCACTGCGGCCGCACGCCGTCCAGAACGACATCCGCTTCAACTTCCCGTCGCCCCACTCCTCGCTGAACCTCTACCCCCTCTTCCGGGTACTTCAGAAGCTGACTTCTGTGTGACCGAACTGTTTACCTTTCAGAACTTCTCGCGGAAGCAGTCACCCCTGGTGCTGGGCATCTTCTTGGACTACGAAGGCCAAACGTGTCCCGTGGGCGAGACGCGCTACCACGCCGGAGGCATAAGGAACTGCAAGTCTTGCTGTCATCTCCTAGGCCCCGGCGGTTCCAAGCTGGCTCCACTCCTTCGAATCGGTGGCGACGACCCCAAGACCTTCGCCGTCAAGTGGTTCCCCTTGGTGGCGACGCTCGTCAAGCAGGTCGCCGAAGAGGATTCCCAGAAGATCATCGCCTCTAAGCGTCTTCACCACAGGTTCCACGCACCCACAGTTACGGTAAGTCCGAATCTGTCTCGCTCCCTACTGTAGATCTTCTTCAGATGTCCTACGGAGCGCTCATCGAACGCCACGTGTACTTCGCGGTGGTCTTCAAGTCGAAGAACGCGGAGCCCGACGCGAAGGCACAAGTGGTCGGCGAGTTCCTCAGCTCCGTGATCAACTACTTGAACGGGTCCAAAGTGACAAACGAGTTGCGGGCCATCGCCGCCCGGTAGCCCCAGCCTGCCCACATACTTCACTTGTTGCCTTCAATAAATAGATTGCTCTCCCGCCTCGTGAAGAAGCTCCGGTCTTCGCCTTTGCGTCTTATCTTCCCTGGGCCATAAGCACCAAGCTGTCGGAGGAGCCTTGATCGTGTCTTCGCGCGCTTCTTGGAAGCTCCTAGCTAGAAGAACGTGACTAATCCCAAGGCTCCCTCCTTCAGATGGAGTCGAACGACTTCTTGGAGCATCTGACTCCCGAGGAGTGGGAAGAGCTCCTCCTTCATTACGAGTCCGAGTCAAGTCCCCTCGAGAACACGTGGAGGTGTGCGGAGGGGGTCTTCGCCTCCCTGTGGCGCCAAGTAGCCGTGCTTCTGCTTTGTGCGGTCCTTCAGGGCTTCCTTGCCCCTCTCCGTAGGTTCTTCTCCCTCGCTCTCAGCTATTTGACTCTTCAGGAAGAAGCCACGCTCGACTCCACAACTCCCTCGTCATCGTGCTCGGGATCTTCTGTCTCATCCACGTTCTGCCTTCTTGGGTTACGGTAGCCATCGTCGTCGCCTACGCTCTCCTGTTCGGCCTTCTAAAGGCGCTCTTTGGAACGGGACCACACTTCGGTCTTCTTTCCGCCAGTTTCAGTCTCGTCTTTCTCCTTGGATGGTGAGTCGATTTCAAGGCTTCTTACAGTATCTTCTTGTTCCAGCCAGAACACCCTTGAAGACAGCACGTTCCTCGCGTTCAGAGGAACCCTCATGATCCAGATCATGAAGTCCATCTCGGTCTCCTTTTCCTCTGAGCAGATCCCACACTTCGCACTGCTTGGCTACCTTCTCAACCCAGGAACACTCGTCTTAGGGCCCTACGTCCCCTACGAGGCGTTCGCAGAGGCCGAAGCACCTCTGAGGCGCGGTGTTACGGTAGGTGTCCTTATAGACGAGACAAAGACTGATGCTTTTAGACACTGTCTCGAGCTTTTGTCTCCTTCGCGACCTGTCTCGTCTTCCTCTTCTCTTCTACGTGTGTGGTCGAGGAGCTTCTGGAGGCCTGGGGCTCACACTGGCTCCTTGACGCCTACAAGAAGGCGCTCTCCTTCCGTCTCGGACACTACTACGTCTCAGGACTATCGGCGGCCCTCTGTCTTCTGGCTGGCGTGGAGACTCCAGACGTCTCCGACTGGAAGTCCATAGAGGCGCCTCGCTCCATGGTGGACGTCGTCGTCGGCTGGAACGTCCCCATGAACCAGTTCCTACATCAATGTGGGTGGTCTCTCTCCTTCACCTCACCTTCTTCCTCGTTTAGGCGTCTTCAGCCACATGCGACGCTACGGACACTTGGTGGCAGTGATGAGCACCTTCCTAGCCAGTTCCCTCCTTCACGTGAGTGTTTCGATCTGCTTCACCTGGGATCTAATCGGGCTTCATGTTCTTTAGGGCTTCAACTTCCAGCTAACGGCCGTCCTTCTCTCCTTGGGACTCTACTCCTTCTCCGAGCACCGTAATCTCAGCCCTCATGGTTCCTCCTTCACTTCCATTTAGAGTTCCGAGCCGCCCTTAGCCGCCGAATGGGCGCCTGTGTGCGGGCGAGGAAGTGCCCCGAGAGCTGCTCCCACATCCACAAATCGGTAAGCGGTCATCATTCCAATCCTCGTGACCAGCTTCTTCAGCTCTCCCTCCGGACGGCCCTTGTGAACTTCTTCTTCTCCGCGCTGGCCGTATTCCACCTCATCTACTTGGGTATGGTCTTCGACAACTCGGAAAGCGAGGAGACGGGCTACTCCATGGCGCACACGCTCTCCAAGTGGGCCGAGTGGAAGTTCTCGAGCCACTTGGTCGCCCTCGCCTTGTTCCTCCTTCGCTGGACCGTCCTCTAGCCTACCCACGCGTGGAACCTCGATCTCCTCAGTGCCTTGTCGAATCTCAGCATTAAATTACTCTTTATTGGGAATGTGATCAGCGGTTCACGATGATGTTGTCGTAGGGCTTCGTGGAGAACCACTGGCTCTTGTTGACCACCAAGTAGCAGATGGCCACCCAGAGGAAGACGGCGATGATGGCTACCAGCAGCCAGAGTGCGTACCACGCCCTCCGGTAGGCGTTCAGTTGGATCCTGTCTTCTGAGGAGAGTCCCGCGCTGAGGTCCTGGAGCAGCGACTTCTCGAGCAGACTGTACTCCGAGAGCATCTCCACCTCCACATTCCAGAAGTCGGGCGCCGGCCAATGCAGCTTCCCCTCGATGGTCCTGAATGGGAATATGTCGGTGAAGGCCCTCGACAAGAAGCCGCGAGTGTACAAGAAGTTTAGAGGGGGGAGTTTTAGAGGGAGTTTAGAGCAGGTGCAAGACTCGTTCCCTGCTCAGTCCTAAACTACTTACTTGGGCGGGAGGTCGATGGAGGTGTAGCTCTGGGAGTCGTTGGTGTAGGGACGCCAGCGAAGGAGCTCGGTCGAGGGGTCGCCAGCGATGATGAAGTTGGCGAGCATATTGGTGAGCACACGGCTCATCTGCTTGTCCCTCTTGGCGAAGGGCTCGATCTGGAAGTTGCTGCTGTAGCCGCGGGTGAACATGAAGGCGTGGTCCAGGCCGTGGAAGGCGCTCATCGCGTGTCCCGGCAGTGCCTTCTCGCTCCGCCGCAGCGCCACCGTGTTGTTCCCGAAGAGGGAGAACCAGCGGAACTCCTCCTCCACGATCGTTCCTTGTGGGACGTAGTCGAACGAGTAGGCGAACACGTCCACGCCGTTCGCCGCATACGCGTCTATCTCCTTCTGGCACGGCGACACGAACTCTATGTCCGCCTCCAGCTGGAAGAGCTCAAGGTTTACGGTATCTGCTCCCTACACTCACGTTCTGGAGCTTGGTGACGACGGCGGGCATCTGCAGGTCGTTGGAGGTGTCGTCGATGTAGCGGAGTAGGGTAACGTTGGAGATGAGGTCGATGGTGGAGTTCGCGACGCGGCGCGGAAGCCGCGCCATGAAGACGTTCTCGATGATCTTCCGCACGCTCTCCACTACTGTGTCCATGGTCATGTTGTCGTAATGGTCGAAGTTGTAGAACTCGGCTGAAAGGAAGGAGATATGGAGGGTGGAGATCCCCTGGGCTTACGCTTCTTGTGTGCCCATTCGCGTCGGGCGACGCCAGTCAGAAGGGGGATCCGCGCATTCTTCATCGCCAGATCGCTCCCAGCCGCAGGAACCAACTCGTTGTCCACGACCATCTTCGAGACGCCAAGCTGAAGTAGGATTAAAGAGATGTCAACTCTAAGGAGAACTCACCTCGGTGGCCAGAGCGCGCCGGAACATCGGATACGTGAAGTTGACCTCCTGCTGGAAGCACATGAGCATCTCCTCGGCATTCAGCTCACCCTTGTTCTGAAGAAGAAGAAGATACTGAAGACAGAGGTCGGGGACTCACGAGACACTGGGGCACCGAATCCTGGAGGTTGCAGTACTTGGAGCGGTTCTGGCGCGGCTGGTGCGCGAGGATGTCAGCGATGTCCTCGGGCGAGATCGTCTTCTCACAGCGGATGTATTCGGCGATGTTCTGCATGTCCCAGTTGGGGTTCTGCTGCCGCGCGATCGCCCAGCCGGCCATCGATGAGCCACTGAGAGCGATCGCCTGGTGGACCACATCTAGAAGAAGCTGTTTTAGAAGGGAGAAGACTATCTGGAAACGCGGAAGTTTGGCATCTTCGAGCAGTCCCCAGCACCCTTGTCCTCTCCAACCACAACAACCGTACTCTTGGTGAGGGGGCTCAGCGCCAGAAGGGAGACGGCGGCGGCTCCAGCGCTTTCTCCCATGATGGTGACGCGTGAAGGGTCTCCGTTGAACTGTTTGATGTTCAGGTGGATCCAGTCGAGCGCCAGCTTCTGGTCCCAGATGCCAAAGTTCGCGTCGATGTGGCTGCCGTAGTTGATGCTCATGAAGCCGAGGGGACCTGGAATCGAGCAGGTAAATAAGGGAGGACAAGAAGGGTCGACCTAGGCGGTAGTTCAGCGTGACAACGGTGATGCCCTTGAAGACGAAGTTCCGCGCCAACGTCTCCATGTCGATGCCGGTGTCTCCGGAGCCCGCGAGGAAGGAGCCGCCGTGAATCCATACCACAATCGGGTAGAGCTTGCTCTCGTCCAAGGAGTCCTGAAGTAGCTCTTTGGGTGACGGGCTTTAGAGGTGGACGCAGTACATAGGGGGAAAAGATGTTCAGGTAGAGGCAGTCTTCGTTCTGACGCTTCATGTTCTCCGCCGAGAAGCGGTCGTTCGCGTGGAAGTCCATGAACTGGATGCAGGGAGCGCCATATTCCTAAAGGGTTCTGTATTAGTTCTTAGATCTCCACAACCAAGCTGCTAAAGCCCATTTGCACTCGCACAGAGTGTCTATGTAGAGTCTAGACCCTATAGTCTAGACAGTCTAGACCCGGTAGTCTAGACAACTGCAAGGACGGTGAGCAAAAAAGCAAAGAGAAGGGCTTTCCTTCTCGCTCCTTCAAAGACACTCACCACGGCCGAGTACTCGTTCTCCCATCGCGCCTTCTTCACCGGTCTCTGAAATCAGCGGATTAACGCGTCAGCAGTTGTTTTTATCGAAATCAATCGATCGTCTTACCTGGAACCGCAGCTTTCCCACGGGGGGCTCTGCGTAGGGGATTCCGCGGAAGATCTGCAGCTGTCGCTCGCCGATCTTGTAGATCTTGCCACGCACTAGACCTTGCTCCACCCACACACTGCGCGACTTCTCCAGATTCTGGCTCGCGCCGGCAGACACCAACGCGAGAATCAAGGCGCCGCTGAGTGCAAGCGACATCGTCCAGGGCCACTAGGCGCCAACAGCGGCATGTCGGCCAGTCGCCCGCGAAGACAGCTGACTTTACTACCCGCACAACCCCGACAGCCGCACGGCTTGGACCGCCAGACCCTGCAGAAGGGGCTTAATTGCCGTGCTTATAAGATGCCGTTTATGATGTACCAGGACGCAAATCGGAGAAAAACTGCTGGAAAACGTTCTTCAGTCGTAAAAATTTATACGTACATAATATACAGACTACAAATTTTTATAAATTAAGTGCTTTTATGAACTCCTACAGTGAGAGGGCCCTTCTGGTGTACGGTGAGGGTGGACTTGTTGAAGTGAAGCGATACCGCTTCTAGCTTATTATGGGGGTCCATCTCGGCGGCGATGGTGGTGAGCTGCTTGAGCGCAGCCGCCGACTTGGCTTCAAGGGTTCCTTTGTGGATTAGGGCGAGTCCTTGTTCGTCCGCACAAACGACGCCCTTGGTACCGTTCTGGTTCATCCTGAAAGAGTTACTTGACTCCGGAGCTAGCCAAACTGGAAGATGGTTTTAGGGCCCAAAAAATTGAGCAATAAAACATTCCAATCAGGGCTGTGCATTTTTGGGGTTTTCCCCGGGACTAAATCCCGGGTCCCGGTCCCGGCTAAAATTCCGGGACTTGGCCGGGACTTTTTAACCCTAACAAAAAGTTGTGAATTCCGTGTTCTGCTGATATCAATCGATCAAAACAATACTAAATGAAGGAGAACAAGCAGACTGTGGATCCGGTATCCCACTAACTTCCTATGGTATTCGCAGTCCCGTCCCGAATCCCGGGTCTCGCACAGCCCTGATTCCAATCCTTCCAAACGGCCGTCTTTAAAAAACTTACGCGTTCGTGATAACGGCCTCCAGCTGCTTTTCCATCCTGCCTACAAAGTGTAAGTATGGAATGCAGTTCAATTGCGATTGCAAGCAGGTAATCGCCTGGAAGACGCCCTTTGTCAGCAAAAATGCAACGAAGAAAGTCCCATCCCACACATTTATTACTCGAAACCGCACACGAGCAGGGACACGATACAGTAATTACAGTGGGTTGACCTTGGCGTATTCCACGTACTCATCCAACAGGACAGGCCATGCTCCGTCCGAGTCGTAGTTGGACAGATCGGGCTTCACACTGAGCATGAAGTCCAGAACGAGGTTCCATTGATCTTTCGATATGCCCTTCTGCTTCTTCTCGTCGAGGAAAGCCTTGAACTGTGGGTATAAGACGTATCGCTCATCGAAGAGCATGTCCCAGTAGGCGAAGGCCACGTCGATCGGCAAAGTCCTCTGTGCGCAGCTGCGTCCAAACTCGAAGGCGTACGAGTACAAGGCACGAAAACTCTTCGCATCGTTTGAAATTTCCTCGTTCAAAGCCGGCAGCTTTGCTTGCAATTTTTCAATTGTGTCTGTTCTAAAAGCGTCCATAAAGATAAGAAGACTGCGAGCAGTAGCACCCACCTCATCGCTAATAAGCCGTCTCTGAACTCTTCTTCAGAAAATTCGCACTGCGTCACCGCCTTGAGCTTCCATGCCAGGATCAGAGCGGTCCGCGAAGTAGGATCAACCCGCAAATCATTCAAAAGCTTCAGCATCCCATTAGGCCCGATGCGCCCGGGACCGACGTCATCCTTGGGATCTGAAACAGCGCAAAATGATCGGGATCCCACGTGCCATTACTCACGGTTAGCATAGATACGGAACAGGGCATCGATTTTGCTGACGTCGGCGCCCCTGTCCATGCTCATGAAGTAGGCTGCGTTCTGGAAGAAGTGGTCGCAAGCCATCTCCACGTTCCAATTGCAGTTCGTCAAGCAGGTAATCGCGGCTCGTTCATTGCCGTTTGTGAACTGCATGAACTGACGAACCTAAGCGGGACATTGGTGAGCTGGATGTAGGCCAAGTGCATGGCTTACCTTATCTTTTTGTGCTGATTTCAGTTTGTTCATCATGGTGCGGTTGTTGTTGGCACCGCTTTCGCAAAGCTTGATACGCTTCGCCGACGGAGCCACAATGGTAGGATCCCGGTATGACCGTCACGCTAGAACAAAAACAGAGTTGTAGGGGAGGAGACAGGACGAAAGGAGGCACAGACACGTCGCAGGAGAGTTGCAAACGGAGAGCGACGCGTTACGTCCCTCATAAAGCGGACAAGAAGGAAAACAACGCAGTGACGGCCGAACACCTTCCTCTGCACACGAGACGCGTCTTGAGACATCAGACACGAGACTGGAGACACTAGACAGTGCAGAGGCTCCGTGCGATGTTCTTTCCGCCGAAACTTCTCCGCGGAGGCACGGTCCGGAGACGCAGACGGCGACAATGCCCTTCGCTCCGAGTGGGTGCTCTACACAGTACATCGCCATCACAGGCGCCTCGTGCCGAGAATCTTGTTTCGCACCCCAATCACATGCCTCGTCCCTTCGTGTGTGGTCGTGGCGGGACCTGCTGACTTCTTCCGGCAGTCTTCTTCTCGGAGCTCCGGTAGCGCCGCCGCGCTGTCTTCTTCTTCTGCAAGCTGCGGAATGTGCTCTCTGGTCGGAGGCGTGCCGCTGTCGCTTTGGCCGCTCCCCGACGGAGGCGACCGTCTCGTGCTCAAGAAGCGCATAGGGCTCGCCTACTTGGACGCGTGATTTGCATTTTGACGTGTCGCGATCGCCCGTGAATCAGCGATGGAAATCTCCGTCGGCGATTCAGTCGGCGTTCTCGCCGGGCGCAGATCTGTGTGCTGCCTGCTCCGGCGACGGCGAGGCCTGGTCGGCGGGCAGATTCCTTCTTGCACTTCGTGTCCTTAAGTGCAGAATGGACGATCCCTCGGACGAAGCTCGATTCGGCGAGGAAGCAGACCGGATAGCGGGAGCTCTCGCTAGTGGAGATCTACGTGCTCTCCACTAGAGGCGCGAAGTTGGCGAGCCTCACGTGACGACGTCTTTGAACGCGGATTTGAGCTGTTTAATCACCATCTACGAGGCGGTTTCATCCTATAATCGATTTAACCTTTAAGTTACTGTCCAATCGCGCCTGCCGTTACTCCTTCGCTTCACCTAGAGACATATCTTATGGTCGATTTAAGCTTTCAGCTTCTTGGCCGCAAACATGGGAAATAACCAGGGCGGGCACAGGCGTGAACGAACGAACGATGGAACGCCGCGAAATCGCGCCTGGAGCGGCGGCAACGCTGGCCATCAGCACATGTCCACCGATGATGGGTGCCCCGTCCAAGTGAGTTTCGTAAGCGTTCGAAACTGTTTTCGAGGCTACGTGTGTGCTGTAGGTGAAAATCGCGAAGTCCGACGTATCGAGCTCCACGCCGAGCATACAGTTCCATGACAGCAACGAGTACCCAGTCGTCTTCAAATGGAAAGGCGGAAGCCAGGCGAAGAACGTCTATGTGACCGGGTCGTGGGACCAGTGGAAGCGGAAAATTCCACTCGTCAAGTCAACACAGGAATTCACCACAATCATCAACTTGAGTCCTGGTACGTTAGAAGAACAGACAAGTATATCTTCTTCTTTCTGCTTCAGGTGAACATGAATACAAATTTCTCGTCGATGGAAGATGGTGTGTCGACGACAACATCAAGAAGAAAGCGAACTCTCTGGGATCGGAGAACAACGTGATCGAGATTGACCAGGCGGACTTTGAAGTCTTCGACGCCCTGGATCGTGATCTGGCTTCTTCTCATGCGGGTGAAGCTCTGAAAAGCGGACGTGACTCCACCACGGCTCACGTCTCCCATGACACTCCGAACGACAGAGAGCTCGAGAAGCTCCGCACCTTCTCGCAGGAGATCCCAGACAGACACGAGTTCGAGCAGGCTCACAATCCTCCGGTGCTCCCTCCTCACCTCCTTCAAGTATGCTTCAGTCTGTCCACGCTTCCTTCACACGCTTTCTTCAGGTCATCCTTAACAAGGACACCCCAGTGCAGTGCGACCCGAATGTGCTTCCGGAGCCGAACCACGTGATGCTGAACCATCTCTACGCGCTCTCGATAAAGGACGGCGTCATGGTCTTGAGTGCCACCCACCGCTACAGGAAGAAGTATGTCACCACTCTGCTGTACAAACCGATCTGAGAAGAACGGAGCTACGTCATGTCTTTTCGATGTACAATTTCTATCCGCGTGCACATTCTTCCGGCGTCCGCCGGCTTTCTTTCATTTTGTTGAGATGTTTCCAGCTTGTCGTAGCGGTCAGATCCATTTATGACATTGTATAGATATTTTCACTGTGTAAAAAAGGACGTAGCATTGGTGTGAGTTCGTGGGGTCCGTCGACGGTTTTCTCGCCCTTCTTGGTATCGTTCAGTTCGGAGTCGTTGTGCAAGCAAAGGACATACTGTTTTTGCTTTGTTGAGATCACAGAGACAGAGGCAAAGCCCAAAGCCATATCTAAAGCGAGCCATTGTCTTTCAGATGAAGTGGAACCGTCTTGTGACGAACCAAGAAGTAGATGTCTCCACAGCCCCCTGGGAAGTCGAGTTCTACGAGCGCTCGTTCACCATCGTGCTGAAGGCGTCTTCAAGTGGAACCGGATGTGAGATCTCCTGCGAAGTGGTCCCAGATGATGACGGCCACTACCATCTTCTGATCGACTATCAGATCGTCCTGGATGGACACGAGGATACGGTATGTTCTGACATATTTTGAGCCTCTTACACTGAGAATCCAGGTAGAACGGGACATCTGGACCGAACGAGAGACGATCTTCCAGAAGACCCATCCGGCGTCGAAGTTTACGGTATCCCTCAACGTGAACACAAGGAGTATGTTGTCGCCCACCGATCTCACCGTCGCCGCCGGGATGCGAACCTTCCAGATCAGTGTAGGTCCCCTTGTACTTCAGCCCATATTTTCGAATTGTCCACAGATGAGTGACCTGAAACCGTACTTCGTGAATCCCGTTGTGCTGGCGGAATTCGGAGGGGCCGTCTTCAAGGACTGGAAGGAGAAGCAGATGAATGGGGAGAAGTCGGCCATTGAGCTCTCGATGGACGCGAGGAGTCTTAGAGTTCTCCTTGACGCATGCTGCCTCTACAACAACCTAGTGATCCACAGGTATAACGAGAGGCAGCGGAAAGTCCTAACTATCTTCTGTCTTCAGAAGGAATCTCGACGAACTACTGACCCTGGCCGCTAGGCTGAAGATGGCACCAGTGCTCCGATCCGTGGAGACGTACATCCTGGACTCGGGAACCATCCATCCCATCCGGAAGTTGGAGTATGCCGCGGAATTCCGGATGAGCCGTCTTGCTGATTCCGTACAGCGAGGATTCCGGTCCCGGATCGACCTCCTGGACTCGCTACATGAGTTTATGTGCCAGAACAACGAATCCCTGGACCAGATGCACCCGAAGGTACTTCAGATCCTCAACATCGGTTCTTCCACTATTGTTATTGGTTGACGATGTTCAATAAAGGGCTGAAAATTTTCGCGGTTCCTTCGTCGGGCAAAGCGCTTGTACTTTAGAGGAATTCGAAAACATCGCCACATTCCTCAAGTGTATGGCTCGATGGCGCCACTTATTTATTCGTTTGGGCCCGAGACCGCCGACGCATGCCCATAAAAACCTCATTTAGAATCATCTGCATTACGATACAGAGCGAGGATGATCCTTAGGATTACCGAGAAGCCGTCAGCAGTCCTAACGTCCGATCAGAAAGGATCTCGTGATAGTGATAACTGTGGCCTCTAGGCTGAAGATGGCTCCAGTACCCCGCTCCTTGGAGACTTCCGGATGAGCCGTCTGGCGGATTCCAGTCCCCGAACGACCGCCTGGAATCCCTACTCGACTACATGTGCTTGAATAACACCTAAAAGTTCTTCAGATCCTCAACATCGGTGCTTCCTGTATTGTTCCTGGTTGACGATGTTCAACAGAGAGGTGAATATTTCCGCGGTTCCTTCGTTTGCACTTTGGAGGAATTCGAAAACATCGCCACATTCCTCAAGTGCATGGCTCGATGGCGCCACTTTCGTCCGGGCCCGAGACCGCCGACGCATGCCCATAAAAACTTCATTTAAAATACGACAGAAGGGAACGGCCCCGTCCACAAAACCGTCGAAGGTCATCGAGCATCGGAAGTTGTTTATTGCTGAGACCGGATGATATAAGCACACTAGACTCACGTATTAGTCTTCGTCCTCGCGGACGAATTTGAAGAAGTCGGGGAAGTCGATCATGTCCGCCATCACCATGTTCCTCTTATTGGGGCAGGAGGCAACAGGGCACTGGCGCAGTTGCCTCACCTTCACCTGCTGCTCTATGAAGGCAGCTACCGTAGACTTGTCGTAGACGTGTTTACAGATCTGAAAGCAGACACTAGACGTCTAGAAGGGGAGATGCATAAGATGGGAAACACTGCCTCGAGATAAGCTTTTTGTTTGGCTTCTTCGAGCTCCTTACCTTGTTCTGTACTGGATCGACGATGTCGCTCTTGGAGATCGGGTCCTTCTTGGAGTAGGTCATCACTCCGACTATCATGGCACACTCGTCGTCGACGTCATCTGGGATACATTCCATGTTCATCATCTCTAGTAGACGAACCGCGTTGTTCTCGTTTGCACCATACACCGTGTCGTCCTTCAGTTTGTCCTGCTTTCTGAAGACAACAGTAACAGTTTAAGATCATTTTTGGCGCGCGGACTTACATATCGGCGAACTTCTTCCCCTTTAGCTGCTTCGGATTCGTGTTCATGAGAGCGTCCGTGGCCAACAGGACCGCCTGCATGTCCGTGTCCACGACCCGGAGCCGTTCCACTTGCTCCCGGAAGACCTTCTTGAGCTCGGGCGTTTGGAAGTGCGCTGACTTGAAGTTGTCCTCCACGGGCTGGTAGCAGCGTCCAACCAGCGACTGGAGCATTTCCACCTTCTCAATGATCTTCGAGAACTCTGCCATCTGGAACACGATATAAATCGAGGATAAAACCATAGACAAAGGTAGCGCGGAAAGAAGATCGAACCCGGGCATCAAATGACAAAGAAGACACAACCGAACGGTGTCATAATACCAGAGACTCCCGCTTCCAATCGGAAGGTGCCGAATTCACACATCGCTGTGCCTCGAATTTCCCTGTAACAGAGTCGCTGTCTTCTAAAGAATGCGTTCTAGACATAAACGCTCCAAGGCAGACGCATAGTCTAGCATGACAGAGATGAGACTGTCTAGTAGCACTTTAAGCAAAGCTACAAAAGACGTTTCGCTAGCGTTCACCAAATAAGCTACCGTTTCCTGTTAGATACAATCGTCGATAAGACTTGACTACATCGTAGTACAAATGACGAGCACAATGCACACCGTAGTCAGAAATATGGTGGAAAACCTTCCTTTAATATATCTGCGGGAAATACACTCAGAAATATATGACAATAAGTTACACAATACGAATGGGGTAACATTCTAACACGTACAATTCCAAGAAGCACCAGATATTAACCAGATACGGCGTCCTTACTCCAGCTCGACGAGGACTTCACCCTCCTCGACAGTCTGTCCCTCCTTGACGTTAACGGCCTTGACCTAAACCATAATATTAAAAATAGGGCCTGCTACTGAAACTGTTCCTACCTTCCCGGTTTTGCTGGCATGGAGCGAGTTCTGCATCTTCATGGCTTCAATGACACACAGTTCTTGGCCTTCTGTGACCATCTGACCCACATGGGCGGTGACTGCCTTGATGGCTCCAGGCATGGGGGAGAGCACCACAGAGGAAAGGTCGAGCTTGGGCTTCTCCTTCATGTACTGCAGAAGCTCAGTGACGGCTTTTGGCATCACACGCATCTTGAATTGAGATCCCTTGTAGATGACCACGAGCTCTCCAGGGCGTTTGGAAACAATCTGAACTGTGGCCTTCTTGTCCGCGCCGATGTTCATCTGGAGAACAGTCTTGGCCAGGCTCAAGTCTCCAGAGAGTTTGACTTCAGTGCCGTCGACGAAGACCTTCGCCTTCTCGGTCTGTCCATCGACGAACTTAACTTCAACATTGGCGGCTTTGGGAGAGCCGTTGCCATTTCGCTTAGGGAGCTCAACAACGAAAGAGTACTCCTTAAGCAGAGGGTCTAAAAATAGGTTGTAATCCAAGTAGAATGAGACCTTCAAACTCACCGATGCAGGCTGCTTTACGCTGGTTCTCGAACATCTGAGCCCTGGAAATCTTCAGAGCTTGGAGAGTGGCGGTGAGGGCAACCAGGGTGCGCTCCTCGACTTCGTTCAAGGAGGCTCCTTCGAATCCGTTGGGATAGGTCTCCGGAAGATACTTGGTCGTGATATTTCCGGAACGGAAACGTTCTTCTTCGACGATGTCACGCAGAAGGGGGATGTTGTTCGTGACTCCGCGAATGACGTAGTTGTCCAAGGCGTCACGCATACGATCCAGGGCAACCTGACGGTTGGGACCATGGGAGACCAGCTGCAAGAAGGATGTCAGATTGGCACAATGGAAATGTATACCTTGCAAATCAAGGGGTCATAGTAGATGGAGATCTCGGAGCCTTCGCGAATTCCCGAATCGCAGCGGATTCCCTCGACCCTGCCCACTGGTTCTTCGTACTTGGTGAGACGTCCAACGGATGGCAGACCAAATCCTTTGAAGGGGTCCTTAAGATTGACGATAAGCCACAACTACAGTAATCACAGAACTCACCTCAGCGTAGACGCGACTTTCGAACGACCATCCGTTGATTCCGATGTCCGACTGCTTGATGTTGAGGTGGTGTCCATAAGCCACGCGGATCATCTGCTGGACGATGTCGATGTTGGTGATCCCCTCCGTGATCGGATGCTCCACTTGGAGACGTGTGTTCATTTCGAGGAAGTAGAAGTTCTTCTTTGAGTCGACCAGGAATTCCACGGTTCCGGCGGAGTCGTAGCCCACAGCCTTGGCCAGTTGAACGGCCTGCTCACCCATTCTGCGGCGCATGTCGGGGTCGACGAAAGAAGAAGGCGCTTCTTCGATGACCTTCTGGTTTCTTCGCTGGATTGAGCATTCGCGCTCGTTGAGCCACAGGGCGTTTCCGTGTTTGTCGCAGAGGACTTGCATTTCTATGTGGCGAGGGTTGTCGATGAACTTCTCCACGAGCATTCGGTCATCGCCGAAGGAAGAGGCGGCCTCCTGTTTCGATAGGCTGAAAATTTTGCGTGTTTAAAGCATATTTTAAAGACTGTATTACCGGAATCCATCGCGAGCTTCCTTGTCGTTCCAAGCGATTCGCATTCCTTTGCCTCCACCGCCGGCCGAGGCTTTGATCATAACAGGATATCCAATCTCGTTAGCGACCTTCACGCACTGATCTTCGTCCTAAACCATCGGTTGAAGTATTAAAATGGTAAACTTGAAGTCTTACAGCAATTTCGCCATCGTATCCAGGAATCATGTTGACGCGAGCTTCGGTGGCAATACGCTTGGAGTGGATCTTGTCGCCCATGTCAAGGATGGCCTTGGAATTAGGGCCAATGAAGGTGGCGCCGGCAGCGGTCAGCTTAGCGGCGAAGTCCGTGTTTTCCGAAAGGAATCCATAACCGGGGTGGACAGCTTGGGCTCCGGTGTGCTTCACAGCGTCCAGGATCTTGTCGGCTCTGAGGTAGGACTCGCTGGTAGGGGCTGGACCAACACAGACGGCTTCGTCGGCCATCTTAACGTGTAGCGCGTTGCTGTCCACGTCCGAATGGACAGCGACGGTCTTAATTCCCATCGCCCGGGCGGTTTTCATCACACGGCATGCAATCTCTCCTAAACTCGCCAGGAATTGGATTACAGTACTCATGTTCAGTCTTACCTCGGTTCGCAATGAGGATTTTGTCGAACTTCGGTTCGCTGAGGTTGATCGGGTCCAGTGTATAGATGGACCGGTCGCCAATCCGAGCATCTCTGAAAGCAAAAGAGTTATTTTACATTATGAGAAGCTTAGGCTTACTTGATGGAAGCGGCGGTGGAAGCCAAACGCGTCCGAAGTGCGCAGAGCGCGATGGTGTTGGGACGGAGAGACTGTTTCAGTGACAGGAACCGCATACCTGAAGAAGCAAAACATGAGGTGAACTGAGGATAAACGACCGCGGCGCGACGGTTACGTGCAAAACAAAAAAGTCTCTTCTCCGAGAGTACACGAAAAGACTGGCAACACGAGGGAACTTTCACTAAGAGGAGGACAGCCGCGCTGTCAGCGGTTCAGCGCAATTTACAGCGTACCCACCGATTAAAGCAACCGAAGATCAATAACCAGGCACATTGGGAATTCGCAATGTTGCCGTCTCTGAGACAAGACGGGTTTGGGCAGACAGAGACGTCTTAAACAAATGTCTAGTTTTTCCAGCTAACAGCGAACTATTGTAAGCTCCCAAGCCGGATCTACTGTCTCGCCACCGATAGACAAGAGGAAATAGACAAGACGAGTCTAGAAAGAGACGTCTGAACTCGATGTCGATTGTCTCAGCTGATGGAAAAACATTTCAAGCTCGCATGGCAAAGATGGCTCCAATCGCTTACAACAGCAGACAAGACGAGTTTGAATAGACAGAGACGGATATCAAGCGTCTCTGTCTCCCTGTTCGGGCGCACAATGCGCATCACTTGTTTAGTGTCCGCACAGTCGCGAGAATCTCGCGCGAAGAAACTGCATATAACGCCACCACGCCGTCCTTCGTCTCACGCACACCCCTTTGCTCGGTAAACTGCATTGAGCACTCATCTGCCGAGCACACTGCACTTTGTGTCTCCTCACTACGACCATGCAAGGAGACGAAAGTGTTAAGGAAAGCGCGAAAGGCGCATTTATTTTGATCAATTTTGTACCGCCACATGGCCAGTGCCTCCCGCTACTTCGGACCCATCCGTCAGTCACCTGTCAGTTTTCATCGCCGATTTCCACTCAACTCTCGCTTGCCGTTGTGCCCTAATAACAAACGGCGTTCTTAGGTTGGTCGTTCGTCCGTGCGCTGATAGTGTGCAGGGGCGGAGAACATTCTAGCGGCCAATTTCCGCGCAGTGTAAATAAACAAATTCAGCCTTGGGAAGACGACGCGCTGGGAAGCAGGATAAAAGTCGAGTCTTGGCGGCGCACAGGAACACTGTCAGCTGCGGCACTAAGGCCCTCTCGGATGATCAGAGCAAGGCTACTTGCAGCGAGCACGTGGCCATCGGAGGGAGTACAGCGATCAGCACCGCGGGTCACCAAATCGAAGAGGCGACGAGCGCGAGTGGCGACGAAAACAAGGAAGGACGACGTGGGCTGGAAGAGGCATATGGACGGCAATGTTGTTGTCTAAGTATGCACCCGAAGAGAAGGAGTTGTACGGGGGACACCATGGACATCTCCACACATGTCACGATTCGCGTTTTCAGCTTCAATGCAATTCACTTTAGGAAGATGAACCTCTCGGGAACATACCTTCTCAG